>JAAEAF010007378.1:0-38258 GCA_011037195.1 Triatoma infestans
CAACCTAATTAATCACTTATTGAGGAGCATGACGTGAACTGTGTCAATCACTTGGGCAAAACCCATTTATGTTTATTATAGATCTCATCTTATTTAAACAAAGAACAATTTAAAACAACGTGCGTCTTCTAATTATAAAATTCCACCTCATGCATGTTATTGTAGATTTTATTTTCTAAATTATATTTGAATTAAATTAAATTATATGGCACAATAGCCCGTGAAGGGCCAAGGCTTACCAGCCGGCGATTTGCTTTGTGGGGAGGTGGCATATCGTAAGTACGCCGCGGTTCCCTCGCCATTTAGTTCCGGCCTTCGTTACGTAGGTGCGCTACCAACTGCAGCTTCCCATTTTTTCACGCGATACTGGGTCAACACCGACTTTACCCTTACTGGAATCGAACCCCGAATTCTCGCACCAAAGCGTGAGAATTATATTTTAATATTCAATTTCATAAAATAATACATTTTTACAAAGTTTAATTTCTGCCCCCCAAAAAAAAATTTAATAAATTTTAAAGGAACATTATTCATCAAAGATATTTACCATGATAGCCTGGCTACTTTTTATAGTAATCGAACGGTTTCGGACGTTCGCCCTGCATCTGGATGTTTCTTTTCAAAACGATGTGATCAATATAGTGTTGCACAGAGCAAATTTAGTTGATATACTATCACACTGTTTTTGTCAAAAACATCCTGAAGATGGGCGAACGCCTGAAACCGGTCGATGACCATAAAAAGAAGCAGGCTATCATGGAAAATATTTCTGATGCTTCCCGGCCTCTGTGGGATCAACCAAAAAGAAAATTTAAAATCAAGATATTGTTGCTAAAGAAGAAATCTTTAAAATATTATTAAAGTTGTACACCAATGAAAAAATAATTAAATAAATAAATAAATGACCCCAATTAAATCTACTAAATTATCGATGTTTTTTTTGGAATTTATGTTTTTTAATATAATTCTTAATAGACCACATTTACTAGGCTCAACAAAAATTTCAATTATTCTTAATATTAGTAACATTTTTTTCTGCATGACAGTAATTTATCTTTAGTTCATTCAACATGATTTATTACAGCTAATGATCATAAAGACCATTTTTTATTATTTATGGAGGTGTTAAAAAAAAAGAGCTTAAAATACGCGCACACACACACATTTTTACGTATATACAATGCCAATATAAGAATGGGGAGAGAGAAACAAGCGAGCAATAACATAAGCTATAAAGAAAATGAAAATAGCGGAACTAGTAGGAAAAAGCTTTTCACATTTCTCCAACTATATCCCCCCCTTCCTTGGAAACTCATAAACTTTAGAGAAAAATTATTGTCCCTCATCTTCATCTCCTAGTATATCCAGCCAGGCACACAAATCATTCCTTATTTTGTCAGTTGTGTTCTTTCATATTATTTCCAACTTTTATTTATATGTAAATAAATGGCAAGAAGTTGAATTCTAAAAAATGGAAATATTCAGTATTATATTAAAGGCAAAAAAAAAAATGAAACACTTACACCACTTTCTCTTACTCCAGTTAATTTTTTTTTTTTTTGTTAAATTTAAGGCGCGTCAACATCTATGGTCATTGCACAGCCTTCTCTGTGCATTGCCGGCCTCCGGACAGTGTTCTCTCGTTACAGACAACACTGTCCATCACCGGACAGTGAGTTGTAAAGGCTCCTAGGAAGAAAAAATTGAAGGGCAGCACAGATGGACTATGTAATGACATTGCTGATGATGTAATGACATAGCAATGTCAACGCAATGTCAAGCGGTTCCAGCCAGTCGCTACCTTCACAAAATATAACAAAAAAAAGAATAATTTATAACTAGTGGCCTCAGCCGACCGCTCCCTTTTTCAATACAAGGGTATCAAAGACAAGCACCGATAAAAACCTTTTTTTTTTTTGAACAGAAACCACCTGGCCGATTCAAGGCTACCGGTCTTTGAAAATCACCGATGGGCGACCAAAATCTGGCCACTGACCTGAATCACTGGTCACCGACCTAACCAAGGTCGCACGCTACGAGAGATGTCTTAGTGTGAGAATTATTTACACACCTGACAGTGTCTGAGTAATACTAATATAAACTTCGCCCCACTGGAGGAGAGGATCATTCATCATTCATCGATCATTATTAGTACACCAGTAACATCAGTATATCAGTATTATCATTACATCAGCAGTTATACTTGAGTTCAGAGCGCGTCCCTATACAAGGTTTAAACTTATAATTATTTCATAGTTGTGCATATTAGTTATTTATTTTAATCATTTAAATTATTTGTTATTTAACTCTTAAAATTATTTATTTATTTTTATCAATTCATATTAATTGTAGTTACCATCTCGCTCATTCAAATTATTGTAAAAATATAATCTATTTTTGTAAAAATCAGTGTTTAGTATTTCGAGTCTAAAATCTATAAACTAACTTCCGCCTATTAAATCCCTCTTCAAGACATCTAACTTCATACCTCAGGAATCACGACAATTGATTCCACTACAAATAGAACCCGGGTCCTCCGCGCTATTCCCTTCTCTACTAGTTAGTAAAATTATATATAAAAGACAAATATTCTTTAAATTCAAATTTTACATATCTATTCCTAACATAAATATAGAAATGCTGGGATAATAATTACCTACATAGTAACAATCTTGGCAGATAGAGAAGTGATTATTTTGTATCCCAATAGAGTGCACCAAAAACACTGAACGAATTGCCTGTAATATTTGAAATTTAATTCCACAAATAACGCACAACTAACTAAACATTTTTTTTTTTTTTTTGGAAATACGTATGAAATAAAAGTGATACGTTTTATGACGTAAAGTCAAGAATATCACACAATAATTTGTGGAGAAATTAATGATGTTTTAATAAAGTAAATATTCATAAATTAAGGTAAATACATTATGTGTAAATTGTATAGTTTGAGTAGGTGAGTAGTGGGGGGAGAGAGAGATCAGTAGGTGGGGGAGAAAGTGCTGTGTAGATTGGAGTGCTGAAGTGGGGTTATTCTGCTCTGAAGGGCGAGAAGCTAAATAGCCTTATATTGTCTGGCCGCAACTATTATTATTATTATTAAGCACACGCCAGGCCACCGTACCTAGGCATAACACCAAAACCGATGCCTAAGGTCACTTACGGCCCCCTCAGACTATCAGTAATACTGTCAATATTAATTGATATTGTCAGTATTACTGATAGTGTGAGGGCAGGTACTGATGGACTGTCAGTAATACTGAGAGTATGTACTTTTGAGATTTCAAAAGTATTCCATCAATATTGTGGGCGTGATCAGTATACTGATGAATTACTGAAAGTATGAGGGATGTATTGACAATATCTTAAAGTATAGAGCACGGAGCTATGGCGGAAGCATCTTCCCAAATGGAATTTAATAATGAAGAAATTAAGGAAGTCGAGAAATCAGAAAGAGAACTAATGATAGAATTAATTCGTCGAACATCTCACTATTCATGCGGAAGTAATTGCGGTAATTGCTAGGGACATTTCCTTTAACATAATTTAATAGGTTCAAATGACCCAGATTCATTTCTTTTTTAACAACCATCCTTTCATCCAACGCCATTTTTTTGTTTTTTTAAAATTGTCAAAATAATTGCAAGACAAGCTTTTTCTTTATTATTCATTATAAACGCAATCTTTTTACTTTGACTGAAAACTGACCCACACCAAGTACAGATACTGTCAGTATTACTGATAGCCTGAGGGGGCCTTTAGCTTTGCCTACATGGTAGGCAAGTTTCCGTCCCTTCGACTGGGAGGCGGACCTCTACATACACGTCTAGTCCTTCCCATTACCGCTACTTGGCGAGCAAACTCAACAAAGTCTTTAAAGTTTATGGCACTTTTCATCAGTTCTTTACAATCTCCCGGCCAGTTCTCTCCCCTTCTTTTCAGCCTGAATTCTATATGGTGTCTGACCGCAACTGGAAAAACTAAACTCTCTAGGAGGACAAATTCCGGAGTGCATTCTGCACAAACAGTAAAGAAAAAGGACAACAAAGCCAAAATTCGCTATCGTCTTTCTGCCGCTGTTTAATACCACCGGTGTTTCACGAAACACGAAAGGTACTGTGTGTGTGCCGGAAGTGAGGTCCACCCTGGGTGTCTCCCCTTTTGGAAAGAACTAATAAAGACGCTAGTTTACCCTTACTTTAGAACTGTAGTAAATAACACTAGATGTAAGTTAGATACTAAGTTAGATTAGGCAATAAAGCATTATTTTTTTATTATGCATTTATTTTCATATTTTTCAATTTAGTTGTAGTATGTGTATATGGTTGTTACAGGTAGTTTTGTTTATGTTTGTGGTAGAAATCCCCCCTGCCACGATTTTGAGTTAATTGTTGTAATAAACGTAGTTCGCAAGCTGACCATTTTCTTTTAATTCAACCCAATCTGTTTTCCACATACCGTTAAATATCCCTAACTACCTAATTGCACCACATCCCACCCCTAACGTTATTAACGTTACAATTGCCAAGTCGCACTTTTCGTAAACCGATTTTCTTCAGATTTGGAATTCTACCAATACTTCTAATATAAACTGTGGGTCAAAAAAGTATTACACCCTGACTTATTTCTTAATTTCAAAAATATGTAAAATAATTTTTTGGTACGAATATTATAATTAAATTAGCACTCAAGTTTGATCTTTTACTGGCAATAGATAGCCAAAATTTCCAAGCTGAAATAAATTGGGAAAAATAGTTTGGAAATGGAAGGTCAAAAAAATATTGGCACAGTCTTTATTTTTATGTTTTATTCGAAAGTAAATATGAAAACTGTATACTTTAATGTTTTGTTATCATACCTTTTGCATCAATAATAGCCTGAAGTCTCCTTGGCATAGATGACACAAGGTTCTGCGTTATTTCAAGTCCAATTTTAGCCGACTTCTCAGACAAAACTCTTTTAAGTTCATTTTTGGATGATATTTTATTTTTTCGCGCTTTCAAGTTTAACAGATACCATAAATGTTCAATTGCATTTATATCTGGAGATTGCGGTGGTGTTTTGAGTTGTCTTCTAACATTATAGAGCATCCATTCCTTAGTTTTATTAGCAGTATGATTAGGATCATTGTCTTGCTGATATATGAATGTGCTCAGGGATTCCCATTTTTGCAGCATTGCTCATCAAGTTTTGTCGGAGAATATCGGCATATTTTTCACCATTCATAACACCTTCAATAAAACTTAGATTGCTCACACTATTCCAAGACATACACCCGTAGACTAGGGCGCTCCCTCTTCCATGTTTCATTGTTGACCTGATATGTGGCACATGAAAATCAGTGATTGGTTTCCTTCAAATATATTTGTTTTCTTGAGACACATTAAATTTGCTTTCATCAGAAAATATTATGGTCTTTCAAAATTCTAGCGGTTTATTTAGGAATGTTTTTGCAAACTCAAGGCTTCTAATACGATTGGCCTTACTAATGAATGGTGTTTTTCTTTGAACCCTGCCATAATAATTAAAGCTGGGTATTTCATTTCTTACTGTTTGACGCTGAAGGTTGTATTGGATGTTAATGCAATTTCTGAAGCGATGGACCTGACAGAAGAGGTTGGATTGTTTTGAACGATTCTTTGAATGTTCCTTTTTCCCTTTGAGAAAATTTTGGTGGCCGCTCAGAACGCCATTTATTCAAAACCGAACCAGTCTGTTTAAACTTTTGAACAATGTTCCTTACAGTGCTGAAGCTCATGTTTAATTTATCTGCCACTGCACGATAACTAAGTCCGCTTGAAAAAAAGTTAATGACTCTGTTTCGGAATTGTGCACAATGTTCTTCTGTTTTTGCCATATTTATTACTAATGAACAAAATAAGAAAGATTAATTACATATAAACATTAATGTATAGACTGTTGTGATGTTTGTATGTAAATAAAGGATTAAATTCACGGAAAGTATTTTGTACAGAGGGGGCACAATAGATCAACAAATGGTCGCAGTGCTGAACCCTCGGGAAAAAAAAAATAAATAAAAATAAAAATATATACTTACAAGCCCTTTTACATGGCGTTTCACGCCACAAGCTCCCTCCGTACAACACAACATCACCCTCTACATTTCACATTCTTACGTCATTGGTTCAATAGATAACTACTATTCTATAAAACATTAAACATTATAATTTACTTAATTGTTAAGTTTGGCAGGTTTCAATGTTGGTAAGCAAAATAATTAATAACATGGCCAGAATTACTTGTACAGCATCAGCTTTATGGGTCGCCAAAATTTAGAGGCCATTTGGAGGCTATTTTGGCTGTATGTGTAAGAAAAATTTTGATTTAATTAAATGAATATTCACATATCGATTTTTTTTCGTTCGCTAAAAATTTACAGTGAGTAGCATATTTATATTGTAAATATTTAAAAGCTAAAAATATTTACACTATTATTTAATTTAATTTTAGTTCATTTAGAAGTTCATTTTCATTTTGTAAAAAATTGTAATTTCTTTTCTTAAATAAACACTATATTGATTTATTGAAAAATTAACGCAGAATTTGTAAAGGACGATGCTTCAACATGCATATACTTTTCTGAAAAGAATAGTATTAGCACGCAAGCAGAGTGTTGCTTCAGCTTGTGTTTGAACATGTTGTATAGACTTGCTTAAAGAAATATATATTCTCAAGGGGCGGAATTTGTCTCTTTGTCCAGGGCGTCGTAACCGCTAGACCGGTCGCTGAGACAATATTAATTTTAAATTAACAGAGCTTATTATTTCCTACTACAATTTGGCTTCATTTAATTTTCTTTAATTTTAATTTGAAAAAATAAAATACTTCTCTTTTTTTTAATTCATTCTCTGCCGCCCCCAGCGCAATATTCTCTCTTAACAGACAACACTGTTCATTATTGGAGAGTGAGCTACAGTGTCGCCTTGAGTGAGCAAAGCTAGTAACATTCCTAGAACCTAGAGCCTTCCTGTTCTAATCTAGGTACACTGAGCTAATCCTGCCCTTTCCTATTTTTTTTTTTTAATTAAGGTTCGAATTAAAAGAAATTTTCTTTTCTTCTCATTCTTCTGAAGGTCAAATTATTTCCGATGAAAACCCAATTTCTATAATTTGACACGATCGTAATACTTTTTCTTATTCAGTAGTAAGAGAAAGTAATAATTGGAAAAAAATCATTAATATTAATTGTAATATAATACTTTCAATGTAACTTATTGTATTTTCAAAATCCGCTATTCATTAAAGTAGCTGGAAACAAAGTATTATAAATAACTCAATAGCCGGAATCGGCTTTTTTTCTTCAGTTAAAGTTATCTTAGTATTGATATATATTCTACCTACTCAAGTTCCTATTTTTTTAAGGTACCTAAATTTTACCGAATTCAAGAGATATAATTTTAGGCACATCAAAAAAAAAGCCTTTATATATTTTAATCCAATTATCTGGTCCTGGCTGTGATTAATTTCCCAAAAAGCTTGAATTGTATTATATTTTCCATGGAAAGCTAATATTTTTGTTTCTCTTTGTATCTGAGTTAAGCCGGCAACTGTTCTTAAAAAAATTCAACTACTTTTCTTCCGCATGACCAGCATTTTGAACCATAAGATATTCAATTGCACTCTAAAGCATGATGCTGCAGATAGATATATCAGCACTGACAGAATTTTATATATATATATAAAAAAAGGACATCAAAGACATTTTCTGTGGTATCCTGCTTCATTTTGTGGTCATCGACCGGTTTCGCCCATCTTCAGGATGCGTTTGTCAGACAGTGGATAACACAGACTTGCACAGAACAAATTCCGTTTATTCACTCAGAGTAAATGTCTCTGATGCTTTCCAGCACTGCGGAACCAACCACCACAACAAAAAAAAAAAAGGACATCCTAAATCTTAAGTTTAGAGAAAAATCATTGGGAACATTTTTTTCAAGAAATACTGAATAGATTATTCGTGATAAAGTTCCACGTCCGATAGACTTCGGATATTTAACCGAAACCTTTATATTTGATCCTTCCTTGATATGCAAATGCAGTACAAATCTTGAGAGCATATTGCGATTTTTTTTCATTTTTGAGTAGTTTTGTTTACACATCACAAACACACATACTACAATGGATGTGAGAAGGAGAGAGAGAATTAGAGAGAATGTATTTTTAGAAAAATAAACTAGATGAAATACAGTATGCTGAAAATGTATAATGAAAGAACACACACACTGGAAAGACTTTAGAAGTATATAGAAGTTAGGTAGTGAGAGATATATAAAGAGGCAGACTGGCTGAGTGATGAGAGAGGTAGTAGAAGGTTGCTGACTAGTTGTAAACTTGTCTTAAGCTGTTGTAAAACTATCCCGACCTGTGCTACTGTCGCTCTATTTATATCAATCGAAATAGCCCTTTCAAGGTGAGGGATAACTAACTTTTGATTCATTTAATGTGCTTCTCCGCTCTTCGGATCATATGAATGTATTCATGTTTCGGATTCCATTACACATACCTAATATGTCCTAAAAATATTTCTTTTTTTACTCATAGGAAACGTAAAACATAGTATTTCCGATAAAATCTCGTATCTCAAAATTTGACACGATTGCTATACCATCTCTTACAGTAGTAAGCTATACCATCTCTTACAGAGGAAAGCAAATAACTTTTATGTTGTAAAATAGATATATGGGAAGTCTGAAGGTGCATATTTCTATAATAGTGGCAGAATTATGATGGTCTGATGAATGAAAGGACACGAAAATTGGACAAATGTATATGATAGATTGCATTGTGACATGAATGATCTATTGTGCAACTCGGAGCCTTCTCAGTGCACTGCCGGTCACCGAGAAGTGTTCTCTAGCTACAGAGAACATGCCCATCACCGGACAGTAGCAGTACAGGCTCCAAGGAAAAGAAAATCTAAGGGCAGCATGCTGGATTCGAAGTTGGCTTACGTCAATTAAGAGGGACAGAGACCCTAGTAAGGACTGTGTTTGTCCTAGTCTGTAAAGGTGAAGTGTGCATGTAGTTTAAGTATATTGTGTACTGTTCTGACGAAGTGCATATAGTACTGAGCTGTTGTAACCTGTGATGTCGCTGCTTCCTAAGTAACTGCATGTAACAGATACATTTTTCGGGTAGACTAATGAATATAATTTGTAGTTTAAGGCATATTTGCCATTTTATAAATAATAGTATTAACGGCAGCAAGAGAAATTCGTGTAAGTGTTTTAAATAGATTTTTTTTTTTCGTTTCATAAAGAACATTGTTTTTCAGAGCATCATGTGGAAATAAGTTTTCCTCTAGACAAAAGTATTGTAAAACTTCAATTTCTAAATAACAATAATATGTAAATTAATAATAATAAGATAAATTTTTAATTCGCAAAATATTTAATTCGTTTTAAAGATATATTCTGATATTTTATTCTTGTTCATTAGGCTTCCATTCATCCTTTTATATATATGTCAAATGTACTCAGCAAATAATGCAAAACAGAGTAAGATGTGTAGTGAAAATTTAGTCTGCTTTTAGGTAGGTGGCCTGCGGTTGAAATATCCAAGTTAGTAAGGTAAGCCATCCATTAGGTATATAATGCTATACACACACACCATCATGTCCTTTCTCTCTTTCAACATTATCTGCCACCAGATCCTTCTTCCATATATATGTATGCTATATGCAAGTTAATATGGTACACGAGTGACGTATGTATATGTGGTAAACTTAGTCCTAGTCTATTTGAGTTTATCTAAATTTTCCAACTTCAACTTCACACACTTTCTATGAAATAATAAAGAATAGATTATTTACAAAGCTATCATTAAATTATTCGTGTTAAGCTTAAATTTTATAATTAAATTTTCATTTTGTAGACAATTGTAAGAGAATTATTCATTTTTTTTAGCATTTTCCCTTATATTGCTAAAAATGAGTAAGATCATAATAGAATCCATAAACACTCACAGTGGAGTACTTACCCAGTAGGTCACACTCCAACAATACAATACTACTTATTCACTATAGTTATTAAGAATGAAAACGCGAGATTAATATCTTTTAAGGAGGCTAGGAGGTTTGTCCTAAAAGAAATTAATAAGTAATGGACTGGAGTATGAAATCTAGATAAAGCTTGAAGCTAGATTAAGCTATTACGACTTTCAGCAACTTGAGAGAGACAAAAGGAATATTAAGATCTGTATGAATAGTTTGACTGGAGACATAAAAAAGCGCGTTAACTAAGCAACAGAGTACAACAAGAACTTTACAGAACTTATATATAAAAGTGGAAGCATGAATAAAAGTGACCGACTCAACAGGAAGAGTGGGGTAATGTTTTCTTGATCTTCCCTAGCTAGTGGTAGGGAGGTTCGTTACGTCTCATGAGACGTGGCGGTTGGGTGGATGACGTAGATGTTTAGCGGATTGCCAATGGATTATTTGTTGCAGGAAGATATGCTGCCAACCAATTATCTGTTACCTCGACAGTTGTATAGTAGTTGGAAGATCTATTGGGGTCTATACAGACCAAAGAGTTCTGGATTATGTAGTGAAGTTTTGATGGGGTTTGGACAGAGCAAAATATACCCAGCAAAAAAGTACACTGACTTAACTCATAATATTAATTAACTAAGAAACAGTATACTACAAGGACTTTACAGATCTGATATAGAAAGGTGGGAGCATGAATAGAAGCTACAGACTTTACAGGCAGAGTATGGTAATATTTTCTTGAAGACTCTCTCCCTGTGTGTGTGTGTGTGTGTGTGTTTGTGTGTGTGTGTGTGTGTGAGTGTGCGTGCGTATAAGACTGAAATATAGAATCGATTGTAGCCACTCTAGATTCTATTGTAGAGTGATTGTTTGAGTGTAGCTATCCCATAGACATGCATCGCTTAGTGGTTGAGTTTGTAATTGAATCCGAATCATCAAAGATTCATAGGATCCGAAGAGCGGAGAAGCACATTAAATGAATCAAATTTAGTTACTCCCAATCTAGGGCAGACTAGGAAGGGACAGTTCGATTCATATAAATAGAGCAAGAGCAGTACAGTTCAGAGAGTTTTTACACAGTTTACGACGAGTTCATAGCCAGTCAGCAACGTACTACCTTCTCATCATTCAGCAAGTCTGTCTGTCTGTCTCTCTCTCTCTCTCTCTCTCTATATATATATAATTTAAGATCCTCCCTACCTAGCTTCTGTATACTTGTAAAGTCCTTGCAGATTGTATGTTCTTTCATTACACAGTGTTCAGCTTATATTTATAAAGGATGTGAGAAGGAGAGAGAGAGAGAGAGGGAGAGAGAGAGGATTTTTGAGAAATAAGCTAGAATATAAGCTGAACACAGTGTAATGAGAGAATATACAAACTGCAAGGACTGCAATAGAAGTTAGGTAGCGAGAGATATATAGAGAGACAGACTGGCTGAGTGATGAGAAGGTAGTACGTTGCTGATTGGTCGTAAACTGTTCCCCTCGTAGAGCTAGCTCGGCTATATATATATATATATATAGAACCTCCCATTCTAGTCTGGCCTAGGTTGATTAAGTAAGTAGCGAGTAACTAGGTTGGTTTTTCGTTTTTTGGATCCTATGAATCATTTGTGATTCAGATCCCATTACATATTCTACTTTATTTCTCTAAACACATTCTCTATAATTCTCTCTCCTTCTCATATCCATTATAAGTTAGACGGATCTTGACCTTCCCTAACTAGTTGTAGGGAGATTCGTTACGTCTCATGAGATGTGGCACATGCAACTCAGGTTTGGCTGATTGCCAATGATTTTTTTTTGTTGTAGGCAAGATATACTGCCAACCAAGTTATCTGTTGCCTCGAAAGTTGTCTAGTAGTTGGAAGATTTATTGAGATCTATGCAGGATGCCTATCATTCGATCGAAGCTCTGCTTAGCTTGGAAATACATCTCATAATAGTGCTTATTTTTTTTCTCATGAAAACCATAAGCCATGATGGTTTCTAGCAGTACTAGTTGGAACTTTTATAGTAAACATTAGTATTTTATAAATTATAAAATTCTAATATTTGTTTAATGTAATGCTAAGCCTAAATTGCTAAACTTCAGTTGTTGGAAGCTGCCAGCGTCTTATAAGAATAGAATAGCAGGCAGTTTACCAATTTGCATAAGTAAAAAAAAAACAATCAGTAAAAGGCCTTTATGGAGAATATATAATGCTAAAATCCGTTTCCATAAAAAAAAATAAGACTAATAAAGTAAGTAAATACATTTAAGGAAGATAAGCAAAATAAATCAAATAGATCAGCTATCCAAAATTTCAATTCGGTCAGTAAGAGATTTTCACAAATAAAATTAGACCAGAGATTTAGAAAATGTAATATCAGAGATGTTTACGATGAAGGCAATATAATATGTGAAATAACAAAAAATACATCGTGTTATGAATCTCATAACATGGTGACAATGTAAAGAGTATAAAACTGAACACATGTGCGTGTTTGTATGTATTTGTGTATATAGTGAATGTTTATAACAGTAGGTGGAAAGGATATCCCAAACGCCAACCTTCCTCAGTTTTGTGAAACTACGACAGACTTGGGAAATTATCAAATATCTCTTGGGAAAAAAAAGCAAAAAGAGAATGGAAGGTCTCCAAAACTGATGGAAAGAGAAAGAGGGTGAATTTTGTTGCTACTGTTAGTAAACCATCTGTTATTCTTAGTCTCTAGAGGAAGCTTTTCTTGTATGAAGCCCCCTCCCCAGTGTACATACTGAATTATACAAATGTATTGCGATGTTGGTTGACGTTATGGGAGTGTTGAGGACGAACCAACGGAAGGGTAAGTCACAATGGAAACGATACAATGGGAAAAATAAAACGATAATACTCATGGGCAGAAAAGACAAAAACCCAATTGTAAAGATATATATCTCTCCGCAGTGTTCAAAATTTGTAAATTATTTAAAAGAAAATAAAGGAACAACTTATAAAAAAAAAAAAAAAAATTGACACAATAATGCGATGAAAATGATTGGCCTAATTTTTTTTTTTTTGTAATTATCAAAAATTTAATGATTACTAAATCATTATCAGGTAATGAAGCAATACTATCGTTGGACAATATTATAGCCATAGCAATTCTTCAAGTACTGTTCAGTGCAAAACAGAAAACTATATCATAACTTCGGCATCATTGAGAGTACGCAAAAATCTGGCACAAAACATAAGCAATGAACAATTTTTTTAAAAATGAATATAATGCACTGCGATCTGAAAAATTGATTTTACCCACCGAAATTTTTTTTCAATGCACTGCCGACATCCTGATAATGCTTTCTCATTACAGATAATTCTTTTCAAATCCGGGCTGGGGACTGTAGAGGCTCGAGGAAGAGAAAATTTAACGGCAGCACTGTTGGAATCAAACTCAGGAGGAGCTCTCAAGTGGGAGCCCAGCTCTATCACTGAGCTAATTCTATCTCTTATGACCAAAATTTACAAGTTTTGAAATTTAAAAGTTTTACTATATGTAACGTTGCTTCTTATTTAAATATAAAACTTGCAAATTGGACTTCCTACATTATATTGCAAGTGCCATACAAAATTCTTTGAAATTTCAATTAAAAAGTATTAAAATATTAAACTCAGTTTTTATATTGGAGCGTTGGGAATGTTTTATAAACTCTTACCCAACCATAGAACAGTTATCTCTGCTAACAATGCTCTGTATTTAGACATTTTACCAACAATCGCCCGAGCAGCAGCACTTATAATCTCAATGTAGCGAGTTTAGCGCGCTTTAGATGACCGGCGATGAATCATACTTTTTGAACTAACGAAGGACGGCATGCATTAGGTAATTTACTAGATTCTGTGTAAAAATTTCGGCCATACTTTTATGCCGTTGTAAAAAAAAAAATCACTCTGCGCTAATATTATTTGACAGTTAGCAAGCAAATGTGATTATAAACATTTCCCCGGCGGCCACCTGACACATTCTTGGGCACATGACATCACCGACAGTAGGAGTCGTTTATGATATTATGTTTGTAAAAATCTTGTCGGCACTACCTACTCCATAGGGTGCCTTCCGTTTTCAGGAAATAGTGGGCCAGGGGTTAACTACGCCAAGCTGCACTGAAAACCCTAGAGGCTGACAGAACTGCCTCATCCCTGGTGAAGGAATGTCGAGAGGCATTGTCGAGACTCTCCAGGCACAATAAGGTACAGCTGTTGTGGGTGCCTGGACATGCAGGGGTTGAGGGTAATGAGACAGCTGATCAACTGGCCAGGAACGGGGCTAACACTCCGTTCATTGGTCCAGAGCCGGTCCTGGGAATAACTGGCGGAGCAATTCGTGCAGCGATTAGAGAGTGGGGTCGCAGTAAGCATGAAGAGCTCTGGAGGAGGAGCCCGGGTGTTATACACAGTAAAAGGATGATGCCAGGTGTAAACGAAGAACCCAAATGACTCTTAGTCTGAGTAGGAGCCAGATTTCTCTGATGACGGGACTATTTACGGGTCATGGTAGGTTCAGGAAACATCTGTACAAGGTAGGACTCATTCGAGCGGAACCCTTGTGCAGACTATGTCAGGAAGAGGAGGAAATGGCCTCCCACCTGTTGTTAGATTGCGTTGTAATAATCAAATTGAGGTATGAAACATTTGGTACTTTGCGACCTGGGGAGATAGTAGCTCAAAATGACCTGGTACCTCAAAGTACCTCAAACTCAAAGTACCTCAAACTCCTTAGCGAGGGAGGGTTTGTTTACTAGGAACTATCAGGGGTGGCACAATAAGCCTCTGTTGGCTGCATTGCCGGGATATAGCCCACCCGAGGTTGGATAATAATAATAACTACGCCAAAAATGCCTTCGTATCGTTACAGTTACTGCCCAAATACGCCCGGGTATTACCGGTATAGCGCTTTTGTTTGCACTGTCTCGCGCAGTAGAATCTCGCCGCTCTCAAGTATCTGTGACTCTAGGTTACGGGATTCAATGGGGTGTTCTGCTATAGCCTCTTAAGGAAACGTTACAGTGGTTTTCCGGAAATTTCAAAAAAAATCTCGAAACACTACTCTCCAAAATCGCACTGCACTTTTAATAAGTTTTCTCAAAATTTGGACTTCTATTTATAGCTACAAATGTATATTATTATTATTATATAATACATTGTAGTGAATTTAGAGAAAAAGCTTAAGGCTTCTTTTCTCGCAGAAACTTCAAAAATCAAATTTTCCGGAAAAATGGGACAAATAAAAGTGATAGATATTTATGTATGTAGTAGAAAACTGTTGGAATCATTTATTGGAATATGAGATTTTCAGTTTGTGAAATACACACATACAAAATATTTAGTATTCAATGGATCTCAAAACATTTTGATTTCCGGTGAAAAGTCATTTCAAAAATTTAACACAACCGCAACAATTCCTTTTACTAGAGAGAGACAGAGAATGTAAAATTTCTGGCACAAGAGAACAAGTTAGACAATAAATCTATCGTAATACGATTGTTTTAGAACAACTTTAAAATTCTAGGTTGTTCTCGTGCGTTGGTCTAGTACAGTGATGGCGAACCTATGACAAGCGTGTCAGTGCTGACACGCGAGCTCATTTTTGGTGACACGCATCTTTAAAGATAAAAAATTTCATAATTCAAAAAAATCTTTTTTTTCTGATAATGTAGCTCATATAGTTAGCAACTCTCTCTGTTTACTACATATTTTGTGTTTAGTTTGTTTCATTGTAAATACCGATTAACATTTTTTGTTAATTTTATCCCTGAAAAAGACAATAAATTTGTCGAAACGTTGGAAAAGATTAAAAAAAAAGTGTACATTTTATTGACCGCTCCTCGAGATCTCCTTTAGTTGTTTTGCTAACAATTTTTTCATCCACATATTTTTGTGAGACATTGTTCTCAGCATTAAATAATATTAAGACAAACAAACGGAATCGGTTAACAGATGAAGTCAGTGGGGCTTGCTTGGCCTTGAAATGTACCAAGTATAAACCCGAAATAGAAGATTTAGCAGACAAACTTCAGCACCAAAAAAGTCATCAGAGACATTTTCCGCGTTAGCTTGCTTCATTTTGTAGTCATCGACCGGTTTCGGGCGTTCGCCCATCTTTAGGATGCGTTTTTCAGACAGTGTGACAACACCGACATGCACAGAGCAAACTTAGTTTTCACACTCAAGTTTGCTCTGTACGTCTGTGTTGTCGCACTGTCTGAAAAACGCATCCTGAAGATGGGCGAACGCCCGAAACCGGTCGATGACCACAAAATGAAGCAGGCATTTACCACGGAAAATGTGTCTGATGCTTTCCAGCTATGCGGAACCAACCACCACACCAAAAAAGTCACTAATTTTTCATATATATTTATTTTCTAATTGTATAAATTTATATTGTTTTTCTGTTTTTGTTCAATTATATTTTATATATATATTACTTGATTTTGTATGTTAAATGTCAATGAAATATGTAAGACAAGTCTCTAAATGTAAACTATTGGTTTCATAATTTTGGCTTTTGTATTTTAAATGGCATTAAACAAATAATTAACTTGATGAGTGACACGCCACGAGAATTATGTTTCTATTTTTCAAAATTTTGACACACCGAGCGCAAAAGGTTCGCCATCACTGGGTCTAGTAGTTAGTGCACTCACCTTTCGTGAGAGAATTCAGGGTTTGATTCCCGTGAAGGCAAAGTCGTTGTTGATAAAAAGTGCTAAGCTACAGTTAGTAGCGCCCTAGTTAGCGAAGACCGGAATTAAACGGCGTGGAAACTGTGGCGTGCTAATCACACGCTTCCCTATTCAAATCGCCGATTGGCAAGACCCTTTATGGGCTGTTGCGCCATAAGTTTTTTTTTTTAATTCTACCTTATTTATTGTCCTTCTTTTTTTAGAATAGACTAATCTTAGAATTTGAGTGGTTTCATTACCTTTTATATATAAAAATTTAATAAAAACTTTTTGGAATAAATTATTCGCTATTAAATATTTACAATTTAATGGAGCGAATATTTTTATTTTTTATTTTTATTAAAGTGAGTTATTATCTCAAGGCTTTATTACCCCAACACGGCCAACGATAAAAAAAAAAAAATATATATATAAATCTCAAGGGATTATAATGAAGATGTAATGGAATTTGAAAAAATTTTAAATTAAAAAATATTTTCAAAGAGTCTAAAAAAAAAAATTGTTGAATGTAAAAGTCGAGAATTAATGAGATTTCTTATTTACCTATGGATCTAAGTCCTCCGAGGGAGTCGGATGCTCTATCTTTGATCCCCAAACATAACTACAAGCTCGATGTATGAATTAAATAATAGTTCCTCAATTTTTACTGCAGAATTACCGGCCATTAAATAAATGTGCGGGTTTTGTATCCTCATTATAAAAGCACCAACAGTGGTAATTCTTTCAGGTAGTAAAAGCGTACTCACTAAATTAAAATATCCAAGGCATAACGCTGCCTTCATTGTACCTAGAAACTATATATATCTTTTTAAAAGTGCGGTTCGCAACGGCAAAATTGTATGTTTAATATGAATCCAGGGCAACTCAGGAATCCCGGCAATAGCAGGATAAGAAAGCAAAAGACGCAATAAAGCTTCAAGCTCGTACTGCTGAAAAGTTAACGTCCTCTGTTATAAGGAATTATGCCAAACACGATATTATAGAGAATGGTCATTAGAAGATGAGAGATCAAAAACCCTCAAAGATAAATTTTACACCACCTTACAGCCCCAACTATACCGAATAGAACCATGGTTTCTTAACCATAACGAAAGTAGGCGGTTTCTCACTACAATGGTCAGAGACTATTGTTCAATCATAACTTTTCGCTTCACCATTTATCCTGAACAGGTTTTACGGCAACTACTACCAGTCCATGTCCACCGGAAACCATCATCGTCGCTAACTATTTGATCCTTGATTGCGTTAGTTATCAGAAAGATAAGGGAATATTATTGGAACGTTATTATAAAAACAACATGTACACACTACCAGTCAACCTACATTGTATCTTATCAAACAAACCCAAATGAAGAAATATATTTAGCTATTTTCAACTTTATCAGAATCAATAACATTTTACTCTAAAATAGACATATACATAATCTATACTAATCATTAAAATAATAAAAAAAAAAAATTACCAAAACGAATCAGAGATAATAATAAGAATCATCTTCCGCCACAATGAGCATCTCTGGCTAATCTGCTAAGACAGGCGGGTAAGAAAGGAGTAAAAAAGTCGAACATTATTATTATGCTGTAATAAAATAAACTGATAACGGACCCAACAAATAGGCAAGCATTGTTTCAGTAATTCTGTGCATCACTAGCTGTTTACAAAACCTAGAAGCCAAATAAAACGATCCACATAAGAATTTGTAAACAATCATGTATTTTTCTGTCACAATAGATAAATCTAGAATTATTTTTTTTTCTTATTCCTAAGAAAGTATTACACATTCATGTCAAACTTTCGAAATCGGATTGAAAGAAATTAATCAATAGTAATTGCAGATGGAAGTATTGCCAACTTAAACATTAATAGCCTTCATTATCAGTCTAAAGAATAATATATGATACTTATAAAGTTCTACAGGTTGAAAGTTAATTTCCGTGTAGTTGTACTGTTTGATATAGATGTTAAGGCAAACAACTGTGTTAGACAAGTGCCAAACTAGTTACGATCGTTTCTAACTAATTGTAACAAGTTGTAATCAATAGAACTTGTATTACGTATCATTGAAACATTCCTGACATTTTCTTCATTACTAAATGATCAACCATTGATTAAAATTGTTAACATTATCTTTGTTTGTATAAAATAGCTGATTTAAAAGCTCATTATATCCTGCCGTTTCATATGTGAATCAAAAATCTTCACACGACTTTCTCTTTCACCCTAACCTTATGGCACAACAGCACGTGAAGGGCCAAGACTTGCCGGACGGCGATATGAATACGGAGACGTTGGTCGGGAAGTGGAGCGGTGTCAACGTGCCGGGCCTGGGCGAGTAGAAAATTGCGTTCAAGTGCTTTTGGATCCGAGCTCGGTCCCGTGCCTTGGCCACCCACGGATCTTCCTTGCTGCGAGTCGTTAGCCGTGTGGTTACCGTTGGCTTCTGCTGGCTGGTCGACCTGGCGCCTTCTAATGGCGTTGGGTTCTGGCACTTCCCATCGCCCACCCTGCGGGGTGCAATCAGCCTCTGGCTCTCCAGGTTGGGGAATCCCTCACCCAACCCGCTCCGATCCCCTTTCCCCTTGCAGGGTTGCCTGTAAGTATCCTGGGTTACTAACACCCCTGTTCTTCAGGCAATGGACAGGAATTAGTAGATGGACTGACTCACCATCAGGCGTGCGATCAGTCACGCTAGCTCGTTAGAGCTGAAACACTGAACTACGGGCGCAAGCGACTTCCGAGCCAATTGCTTGCAATTGAGGTAGGATTCGTAGTGGTCGTGGTTTAAACAGTAGCTCCAATGACTGCGGTCATGAGTTGAGCGGGAGGAGTCTCGCTATATAAAATACCCCCGGAACCAGCCGTAAGTTGGTAGCGCATAAGCTGGGTGTGCGCGGTTTACCAGAGCCAAGCTAGAGTTGGCCTTCTCTAGCTTCTGGGAGTGAAGTGTGATCTTTATGTGACCACTTTGCGCGCTGGTTGAGCGTATCTCAACCTGCCCTTAAATGGGTCAAGCGGGGGTGTGCCCTAGGGCACCTCTGCCAGTGAGAGGCCTTGCACTACAGCCACCCGCTGGTAGTGACAGCCCTCTCTGATAAAACGATCCCGTTGCTTGCAAGCGGGATCCCGCGAGGGTCCGGTACGGTCTAAAAAAGACCCTCAGTACCGGTATTGAACAGTTAGAAACGGGAATGAATGGTACCTTCCCACTTTCATCACAATGCTGGGTCCCAACATCGACTTTGCCCTCACGGGAATCGAACCCTGAATTCTTGCACGAAAGGCGAGTGTCTAGCCACTAGACCAACGCGTGAGTACTTCTCATACACTAATTATTACAATTTATCAAGAAATTGTTCTTTAAAATTGCAACGTTACAATGTTGAGTTAGGGTAGCCATAAAAATTGTGGTAATGATGTTACTTGTATACCAGCATCGCCTAATGTGGAGCACTCTATGTGTCAAAAACCAACAAAGCTTGTGCAAATTTAAAAATCAAAGATAATTTTTCTTTTTTTTAAGAAACTGCTTCATATAAAAATCATACATTTCTAACTGTGCAACAAGCCTTCGAAGTTTTAAAAAAATCTTTGAAACCATTTCCAAGAAAATCCCCCCCCCCCAAGTACTCAAAAGTCTATTCGATAAAATCGCAATTCCGGTCACTTCCGACTTTCTTCAACTTTGAAATTCTATCAATGTTTCTAAGTGTATTAATCTAATGTAGAAACTCGGGGCCTCCTAGGAGGTTCAGCACTTAGACGTCAATTGCGCCCATTATGCACCCCGTATAAGTGCCTCACATCAGCCTTGTATCACTGAAAAACACCAGGGCTGAGGCAAGTGAAAATTCTAATCCTGCCTTTGGCTCCAACTTGTGGACACCTAATTTCAGGAATCGCCTGAAGAAGAAACGGTGTCTCATCCTTTTGTCTAAATTTACTGCAAACTGGGTCCTCAGAGAGACCCATATTATGCATATGTTTCCTTAAAAGGCAATGCCCTGTAACTAGAGCAGTAAGTCTCCTTAGTTCCACTTTTGTTCTGCCGAGGATATAGTTTTGGCGAGTCTGTGAGGGTCTCTCTAGGAATATCTTTGAGTGCCTCAGCCCCGCTATATTTTTCCAATATATTGTATGTTTGCATGTTAGCCATTTTTCAATAGCCCCACGGGCAGTTCTGTACGAGGTACCGCAGAAAAGTTCCGGACTAATGGGCGTTCGTGAGGCCCCTCCTTCGCCATTCTGTCGGTCTCTTCGTTGCCTTGAATGCCTTTATGTACCGATACCCAATTCAGCCGAAGGCTGTTGTGGTTGGCCAGAGATTCTAGCTGTTCGTGCATTCCTTGACAATCCTCGACCTTATGCAGTTCGCCTCTAAAGAAAGTGTATTAATATTAGTGCTGGTACTTTGGAAAAAAGTGTAACTTTAATAATGTTTCCCCAGAACCTCCAAAAAATCAATTTTTCCAGCGGGATATGTTTCAAATAAAAGTGATAGGTATTTTATGTATGTAAGTATACGAAGTTTAAATGAAAATCGTTGGAGCCGTTATAATAGAAAATTAAAATAACTATTCATTAATGGCGTGCATTTCGGACGATGATAATACTTAATAAACGGAATATAAAGATTTTGCACCTGCAGTTTTACGTTATTTTTTTAGACACACACACACTCACATACAGACCATCACTAGAAACATTATTTTCGTATTCAGAGGACCGAAAAAAAAAAGTATTTTCGGTAAAAAATCGATTTCGAAAAAAATGAGCAAGTTACACACAGTTGAATATGTTGATGGGTCCGCAATGCTGGATAACATCTGGTATTTTATCCATCGTACCATGCATATTTATAGTTTTCCTGACCGGTTTCAGATTTTCATCCATCGTCAGAGAAAATTCACCAAGTTCGTGTAGAGAGTTCACTTCAATTTATGGTTTCTGTTACACTCATACTTATTGGTTCAAGTGTGAGTGTAACAGAGATGAAAACCAACAAGTGTGAATGTAATAGAAACATTAAATTGAAGTGAACTCTCTACACGAAGTTGGTGAATTTGTTCTGGCGATGGATGAAAATCCGAAACCAATCAGGAAAACTATGAATATGCATATCTGTCTTCGGATAAAATACCACAAGTTACACTAAGGTTAAACAAGATAAACCTTATCATTTTTTATTTTTATTTTTTTTATCGCAAGCTGAAATTCAAGATTTGACAAACATTATAATTTTATCATTTAAAAGTGGCAAACTCGTGCGAATTTCCAGGCTGAGGATTATGCTAGTCTTTATTGTATTTTGGATGACCGTGTATGTAACAATACTGACCGAAAAGGTGTTTGCTTCTGCTCGAATAGTCAAGCTGCATTGAAGGATCGCGGAGCTCATGTTTATTCGTTTCCAAAATAGCTCTATGACCTGGAAATCGGAATGGAAATGATTAAAGGAGGTTTCAATTTTTTTTTGGGATCGTAGTTGGAAAGTTTGGGGACGCTCGGAAACGGAAATAAGGAATAGATATGGAGAAGCAAAGAAAGGAACAAGATTATTTTTATACCTAGTTTTGTGGAGTAAATCAATCACTCCAAAGAAACTAAAAAGAAAAAAAATTATTATTCCGTTATTGAGAGTATAATATCCTCCTATGCGGTGCCGAGACCTGGATGGCCTCCAAATAATTAACAAAAGATATTGACAATTTTATGTTAACTATAGTTTCCTTCTTTTTTTTTGTTTAAATTCACAGGTTAGTCAATATAAATCATTCCAAGATTGCAAGTAGGATGAGTCTAAAAAAAACTAATATAGGGCAAAAATACCAAGAGACAAAGTTTGAGAGTAATACTATTTTTTAATGAAAAACGGCTGTCTAACACCCATCATTCAAACTAAAAGACTATTATCTTCTGCTACTTAGCCAAAAGTATTGGCAAGTTTTTCTAAAGAAATCAATAATAAAATTGGATTTAATCACTCTTTATAAATCTCTCATCTCATTGGTCAACTAAGTGATTTTTGCCCAGTTTTTATGGCTTCATTGATGATCATAAACTAAAAATTCTTTACATATTGTTCCCTCCCCCTCAAGGATTTCTGAGGTTTGGTCATTGATACAAAGATAGGCGGCAAAGTTTCGAGCAAGTTCTTTATCAGGCAGAGAAAAAAATATCTTATACAGTTGAACCCCGGGATACAACCTTAATCAGTTCCTGATGTTTGGACTTATATTATGTACGTACTATAGGACGTATACCAGACCAACCCTTCCCATAAGGAATAATGCAAAAATGATTAATCCATTCTTAAGTAAACAAAAAACCTCCTTTTGTTATGGTGTATTAATGGGGTTGTAAAATAATTTAAACACTGTTTGAGCATATTAATAAAAAGTAAATTTTATTGTAGATTTTTAAAGTTAGGACAAACACTTACATTTATAGATTTGTTCGTGCCAAACCGCCGTAGTCCCAAACCGTCAGGGTCATGCGCACAGAGATTATGCTGTTCGTGTAGCAATTTTTCAAACTCAAACGGTTTCCAAGTCAGAGTAATATGTTCGTGATGTTTTTCAAACTATCAGCAAACCGTTTGCAAACTATCATAGCAGTCACAGTTCAAAGCTGCAACCATTTCAAACTGGCAATCCGACGCATGCGCAAAGCAGTTTTAATACATTTAATTAGTTATTATTCTGCTTCTCCGACTGTCTTGGCCATTATTCCTTTCTATTTACTTTTTTCACGCAACCTGAGTTTGTGGATATAATCCACAACCTGAAGTCTAATTATTTATTTGCTATATCCTAACCATTTTTAAGAAACTGATTTCTTACAGATGTATGATCTCATTTATTACAGATTAATAGCTAATAACTGTATAACTAACCTTCCATTATTTTTTCCTCAATGGTTTATTATTATCACGGTACAATACTGATCACAAAGCGTTCTTGCAGATCAAGTTTCAAATCGCTTCAAACTGGACATGTTGGAGCATGCGCAGTGAAATCAGTTTGCAAACCATCAGGAACCATCATAAAACTCGCTGCACGAACAAACCTTATATATGTAATATTGTACATATTACATATATGTATTATTTAAATCGTTAAATCAGAATCAAAGTCTGGACTAGTACACCGAAAGAGCAATACATACACCAACCAATGACCACCCCCAACAGAATATATAATTTCTGGTGGGCAGAGTCGTTGGTTTCAAACCAAATGAAGGTATAAATTCATGAATATTGTAGATATCAAAGTGCTACTTGTTCATAGATGGTGCGCGTAATTGAATTACGTCGTACACCGAACAAAAGTCGTCCAAATTAGACGTATTCTAAAGCAGACGTATACTGAGGTACACTGTATTTTAAATTTTACACATTGGAATCACTATTAATGAGCATTATAAATCGTGAAATAAGTATGAGAACTTTAGGGATTGTAGATTGTTATAGGGGATTATTGCACTGCGACCTGAAAGATCTTTTGTGCCCCTCCGGAGCCTTCTCCAATCCACAGCCGGCCACCAAACAGCGTTCTCTAGGTGTAGACAACACTCCCCATCACTGGGGAGTTGTAGAGGCTCGTAGGAAGAAAATATCTAAGGACAGCATGCTGGATTCGAACCCGGGATCTCCGCGTTGCTGTTGCTAGTCCAGCGCGCTACCACCCAGCTAATCCCCTCCTTTTCCCTTGGCTTTTGGCAATTAACTAGGGACTGAGACCTTAATTTGTGTAATGTGTTTGTCTTTGTCTGTAAAGTGTAGAGTGTATATAGTTTAAGTGTATTCTGTACTGTTCTGACAAATTCCATAGAATACTGAGCTATGTTATCCCATGGGGTCGCTACTCCCCAAATAAATGCATGCAACAGATACCCTTTTGCGGACGATAAGTACTGTAATAAAATGCCGGTTTGGTGCTGATTTTACTGAACATGAATTTAAAACTGGGAGATGCCCAGTAATTATAGCTACTGAATTTATATTAATAATAAAATATGTGCTTCAACGACACCTAATTTGGTAGTTGGATGTTTTGCTCGCCAAAAAAGAGTAGGTATTTATATATAAGTAATATAAATAAATAAGAAAAGATATAAGTATATAGCGTAGATATATAATAAGATTTACCGGAACAGATATATATACTTAAGTATATAAATAAATTTAACAACGATATGAATTAAAAGAAATTTAAGAATTATTACGCATAATAAGTATTGATTAATTATATTGAATAGTTATATAAAATCGTGTTGAAATAATATACTATTCATACCAACTGAGCTGGGCATAATATATATGGCAATATATAAATACAAAATAAATATGTTATACAAGACTAAAGTTATACATGAAAAGGCTCAAACTGACTCTAACTAAAGAGAAGGAGGCAAAATAAAGATAATTAGGATCTAAAAACTGAAAGTTGAGTTGCTTTTTCAGACAAATTATTACTTTGTTTTTTTTTAATCGTAAAAGCATGGAACATGGTTCATTTAACAAAAAGGAGCGGAATCTCAAACATTGATTGATGACTAGTCATCAAGAAATACATGATATATGATACTCTAATTAACCAGCGTTCAACCGCTTCTAAAATTATATCTATTAATCGTTCATTAATGATAGATTTTGAAGATTATTATTAAAACATGTTTATGTCATATTTCAAACGAATAATATAGTTAACGAAGACGTCTAAGCATGAATAATTATATTATAAGACAAAGAGGACAGAAGCTTTCATATGATTTTAGTTATTCTACATGATTGTTCCGTTTACATATTATATACTAAAGGGTTGCGGCCATATGAACAACAAATAGAAGACCGACAACATAGAGTGTGGGTGAATTAGACAGAGATAGTTGTATACGTTTAAAGTGAATGAGCGAACAAAGAGGGAACTAGGCCGGAGTTTACAATAAGGGCCAACCGCCGGTTGTGATCCGCTTGCCGTACGACCATGAATCCGGTTTAAACCGGTACTAACCACCGTTGTGGTTTGTTAGGGCAACCCTTGTCTAGGGGTTTGCATGTACGAATGGACCCTATTGACTACTAAGAAGGTGGGGGGAATGGTTATTCCTTCCCTGTAACCTCGTTCCTAATATAGCAGAAAGGTTTTTGAATTGTTTATCTCCTTGGCCACCTCTGTTCCATATTACAGAACGAAATGTTTGCATTCAGCTTATGTTCCCCAGCCTTCCTCCAAAACAACCATCTTATTCTAAACTTATATTTAACCACAATAAAGGGAAATTAGGTCAGTGTCAGTTTTGAGAGAAGTTAAAAAACCTATCTTTGCTCTATAAATTTAAAATTGTGAAATATTTATATGACTTATCACAATTTTAATTGACAGTTTATTTTAAGTTTGATTAATTTTAATTTTAAATGATAGTATAGTTGCTCTTAATCATACAAAAGGTGGAGGAGATTCGTACAATACAAAATTGATTTTTAAGATTAAGTAACTGAATTTGATTAACTGTAGACACCATGGCAGCGTTACCGTAATGATCACTACTTCTCTTCTGCTTCTTTAGTATTATAGTTTTGATCTCAGTCCCTTCACACAAATTCTAGTGACGACTTCCATTCTTTAAATCAGCATTTCTGCTGAGGCCTACCCATTCCTCTGTTGCCTTCAGGCTTCTCATCTCTGGCTGATTTGATTAGTCTTGCATTATCAGCTCTGCCTACATAAAAATTACATTCTTTTCTTCTGGTATTTATAAATTTGTCCACATCTATTACATCGCACTGCTGTCCAACATCCTAGTTTTTCACTCGGTTTAATCTGTTACAGATTGCTATTAGGTGAGGACTTAATTCCACCATAAGGAGTCTCTTCTTAGCTGTTTGTTTGGTAGGCAGCCTATTTTCAACCGAGGTGTGATGGATGCAAGAAACATAAAAACATATTAATTTATAAATAAATCAAAATTAAGAAAAAGATTGACATTCCCTTGCAAAAGGACAAGCCCAGGTATAAGAAAACAATTATTTGTACGGTCAAGAACAATTATGGCATTGTACTACCCCTTCTCCTCAAAGGGGAGGAATTGAAGAAACAAAGAGAAGAGATATTTTAAGGACAGACTTGTGCTAGAAATCAAGGTGGAAACATCGGAGATATACCAGTATTACGTTATAAGAAATTATTATAAGCTACTGTGATATTCAAAGTAACTTAATTTCTCTTAGAGAATATAATTAATATAAGTATGTTCTTAATTATTCTTATACTTCTATATTTTCCTCAAACATACAAGCCCTTTATTATACAATACCGCTCATGCTACTACAAATACACACATCACACCATTACATTACATTGGTGCCAGTTGTTTGGGATATTTTCAACCAGAATCCACAAATTAAAAGTACGTACAATTTTCAATTTCATAATTAAACAAATTATCCATCAGATAATTTGATTGTTTTTAATTATTTTCTCAGCGGAAATATCTAAATATTTCCCATTATTGAATTTTCTAGTGAATTTCATTTTTAAATTTTTGTAATTGTGCCACTTGTACCTCAATCCCTTGTGAATTTTGAATTTATGAGTGTACTTAATAGATCCCAAATTGTAAAGATATTATGCGATAATAACCTTTTTTATGTTGGAGGCAATTTACTCCAATTGCCCTTTATTACACAATACCGCTCGCTCGTGCTACTACAAATACACACATCACACCATTACATTACAGAGGCGAGTCCCTTTCCAGCTGTTTTATAGGTAAAAGTCACTACCAATCAAGTAAATTGTTACTCCAATTAAGGAGTATGCTTGAATTAGCATTCTCCTTAACCCTTAACTGGTCGCGCGAGGTCAATATGACCCCAGCTCTTTTCATTTATCTATTGTAGGAAGTAGCGGTTCCGCTACTACCTTCAAACTTCCTCTACCTTCCTAGGTTTGGTTAATGTTTTTGTTTAGTATATGCTTTGTGAGTAAACCATTCTTGTACATAAGATATACTAGTGAACAATGACCATACGCGACTAATTTTTTTTTTTTTTTTTTTTATTATTTTTTTTTTATTAGGTATTTACAACTACATAACAATGTATCTAGTAAATCTGATGAATGAAACTATGTACAAGAGTGGAGCAGCTGTCCATTGACAACTCTCCAAAATATTTTCAATCAGTGAGGAAGGAGATGTATAACGGAAAATAGGGAATATGGATGAGAAGAGCTTTGGAAAATATTAGGAAGGATTTAGTGAACAGGTTTAATAGGAAAATTTAGGCTGAGAGGGGAAAGATATTTACATTATATACATACATATTTACATAATTACATATTTACATTTGTCACTCTGTCAGAAGATCTCTCGGCCACTGACGTTTCAGTCTTCTGATAGGGTTTCCGGGATGGAATGTGAAGAAAGTTCTTGGATTAAAGGGTTATGATGGTCTGGGAGGGATGCATGGAATTTTTTGTATCGGGATAAAATGAAGTCGCGGACAAAAGGGATATTTAGGTCTTTGTGAATGATGGAGTTAGAAACATAGAAAGGAGCGTTAGTGATTTTACGAAGGATTTTGGATTGGAGGGTTTGTAGTCGGAGATAATTGGAGCGCTTGGTTGAGCCCCACACTTCGATTCCGTATGTCCACAAAGGCTTGAGTACAGTGTTGTAGATTAGTACTTTGTTGTCCAGAGAAAGACGAGAACGTCGGTCGAGCAAACGAGAGAGTAATTTGTATCGTCGGTTTAGTTCCTGTCTCTTGAGTCTCGTGTGAGGATTCCAAGTCAGTCTTTTGTCCAAGTAGAGTCCTAAGTAGCGAACTTTGTCAACAGTAGGTAAGAATTGTCCGTCAAGTTGTACTGGAGGACATATAGCTCTACGGAGAGTGAATGTAATATGATAACATTTGTTAATATTTAATTTAACTCTCCACTTCCTGGACCATTCGGCCAGGGTGTTGAGATGGGATTGGAGGGTACGGGTAGCGATAACGGGATCTTCATCCCTAAGGATAGCGGTATCGTCAGCAAAGGAAAATATGGATGTGTTTGGGTTGGTAGGAATATCGCTTGTGTATATTGTGTAGAGTAATGGTCCTAGGATGCTTCCTTGGGGGACTCCTGCCTTCACGGGATGGTGGGAAGAGAAGGCAGTTTTTTCTGAAACACGGAAGAATCTTTCAGAGAGATAGGATCGGAACGCGACTAATTACGTTACATTTTTTTTGTATTCTATGGTAAGTGAATTTCTTTACTTTATGCTTACAATATTTTATATTTGCTTCTTTTAATTGATATATTTAAGGCATTAAGTATATTTTAATATTTTTTATTTTATTCGATTTGTTTAGATGGAACAGAAAATTTTTAAACTTCAGTAGGAAATTTTGGAAGAGTTATACAGACAGGATTTAGAAGTTGAATTAGGTAAAGAAGTAGATGGAATAGAATCAGAGGATGATGATTTATTAAAAAATAGTGATCACGATTCGGTCAGTGAGCAGGAAGAAGATTTGAAGGAAGAATTGGAATTAGAAGAAACTTCGGATCATTTTTACTTTGGATGAGATAATTTATATAAGTAAATGGAGGAAGGCGGAGTCTACAGTAAATGTTAGACCTAGAAAGCATACTATATAGCATCTTCCTGTGCTGTACTGTACTGTGCACCGAGTGCAATGAGGAAAAATGATAATTACAAAGGCTATTTTAATGAACCAAAATGTAAAAGATAAAATGTAACATTTTTTTTTTTATATATCCTTTTGTGAAGTTTTGGCAAATATAATTTTGATTCTAAACAGGTGTATATTCATTTAAAATGTATAAATATAGTAGTTTAAAAGTTCGGTTAGTTACGTTATCTCAAAATTCAACATTTTTTTATATTTTTTATTATTGGGGTCTCTACTGATACCACGCGACTGTGAGAGTAAAATTTCTAGCGCGACCAGTTAAGGGTTAACTGGAAACCGTTCGCGCCGTCTCAATCCGGAAACTTATTTATCATGAGAATGGCCGCGGAAGCAAAAAAAAAAAAAGATCAAATGCATATAAGTGCATCCGAATTAAAGAATTCAAAAGTCATACTTCCGGTTCAATGCAATTTTTCTTCAAACTCGGAATTTTAATCACACATTAAATTCTTATTTAATATTATACAGACGACAGAATTTGTATATATTGCAATGGCATTTTAGAGGAAATCCTAACGTCATTCCTCTTCAAGAATACTTCTTAAATGAATTTCCCTTAAACAAATGTTACAAATAAAATTTCTCGCTCTTTTTTTTTATATTAGTTGATAATTTAAAAATCGTTTGTAATGTGATCCGAATGTCATTAAAGATTCATAGGATCCGAAAATGCGATGAAGCAAACATTTAATGAATCAAAAGTTAGTTACTCCCAATTTAGGCCAGACTAGGGATTCATGTAAACAGAGGACAGCTGTATAGTTTAGAAAAGTTTTTACGAAAGTTTAAAACAGTTTATAACCAGTCAGCAAGCCATCTACTATGTTATTATTACTCAGCCAGTCTGTCTCTCTATATTTCTCTCACTACCCAACTTCTACTTTACTGTAAAGTCCTTGCAGTTTGTTTCTTTAAAATATACATTCTCTCTTAATTTTCTCGCCTTCTCACATCCATTATACCGTTTTTTTTTTCAAAATTACAAAGAATTATTCAATTAAGTGGCAAATCAAGTTGATCTATTTTATAATCGCGTCCCCTAAACAAAATACCAAATTTCAGGATTCTGTGTTTTTCGGTTTATGTTATGCGGATTATCTCTCTCTCTCTCTCTCTCTCTCACACACACACACACACACACTACAACTACCTCTTTTAGTGTAGTAAGTGAAAATAATCAGAAATATTTTACTAAATCTCATTTTAAATAGGACAATTTAAAGCATTAAGTTCATATGTAACGGACGCAAAATAGGAAAGCCTGAACCCATTTAGATAAAAAGGTGTGGATGCCCACATATATACTAAAACACATGCAGCATATATGTATATATATATATAGAGAGAGAGAGAGAGAGAGAAATAACTCCTATACTAAGTAGCTAAATGGTAGGGAAAGGTAGAAAGCTGAAACTATCTAGACAGTAAATATGTGAACACATGTAGAGTGAGAATTTGGCTGGTCCAACCAGGACTATGATGGTGGCCAGCTGATCTCAGCAATGTACCGGCCAACTCAGCCCTATATCCGAGCCTATATGGCTATATCTATGTTATAGATATATATTCACTATTCTAGTTTCTATTAGAAACCAGGGAAAATATTTACTTTTATACATAACAAGTGCTTATCATGTCCTTTATATTCGTACAATTTTAAAAATATCTTTTAAAAAAAAAATAGACATTCGCACAACTGTTTCTAATCTCAATTTATATATTTATAATTAATTTTATAATTAATACTCTTCAAAAATTGAAATATTATTAGATGTTTATTGTTTTCAATGTTTTAAGAAAGGGAGATTGTTAAAAATAACTTTTTTGATGATAGCATAACGTTTTGTCCGAAAATCCAGATAATTTAACGTGCATTACTCACATTTCTTGGAAAGTACGTAAGTTGAACAAAAAAAAAAATAATCCATCGATTTTTCAACGGAAATATAGTTTTGAGGTCCCCTAAATCGAAAAAAAGTGTTCTTTAGATTTATTTTTTTTTGTTTTCTTTTATTCAGCATGCTCCAAATGCTATGAGATAAAAAATGCCGGTAACTCTAAATTTTTCTTAATAAACATAATTATGTCAAAATATATAATATAAAATAAGCAAGAGAAATAATAACAGAAAATAATGTGATAATTAAATTTATTAAATATAATAACTAATTAAATATCTATATATATATAAAAATTCGGCATCCGTATGTTTGTGGCCGCAAAACTCGAAAAGTAGTCGATGGATTGACTTGAAATTTTTACACAACGTTGCACTTCTATAAAAGAGTGTTTATATATATACTTTTTATTCCGAAGTTCCCACGGAAACGGGAAATTCCGAGCGTTTGCCGAGATTGGCAGAAATAGACAGACGCAGATGCGTTGCGATGGTGGCGCGCTCTCTGAACCTCTTTCTAAACTCCTTATAAGTACCTCTATTCCGAAGTTCCCACGGAAACGGTTCTTCGGGTGTGCAAAATCGTTTATGGAATGTGTGGCTCACAAGAAGTCATTGGAAGCATTAGACCATTCATTGAAGGACTTGCGAAATAATCAGGCTCCATTTGGTGAAGCATTGGTGTTACTATCCGGTGACTTCTAGCAAACGCTTCCAGTGATACCTCGCTCAATCCAGCAGATGAATGGCATGCCTGCTTGAAATATTCAACTTTTTGGATCACAGTAAAAAAAATACATTTAACAACGAATATGAGAGTTCAACTTCAAAACAAATCGTCCGACAGCTGCCATATTTTCAAGACAATTACTCGAACTCGGTAACGGCACTGCTCCTACAAATCCAGAAACGGGAAAAATCACCTTCCCATCTAATTTCTACAACATTGTACAAAAGAAGAAATAGTAGACAAGGTATTACAAAGCATCGAAACAAATTAACAAAATCATGCATGCTTAAAAGGAAGAGCCATTCTAGCGACTAAAAATGTCGACTTACTCGATATGAACAACATCATTCTAAACAGAATCGTAGGTGAAACAGTGGCATACAAATCCATTGACTCCGTGATGGACCAAAGTGAAGTAGTGAATTTTCTAAAGGAATTTCTTAATTTACTCGATGTTCCGCCATACATTCTAAATTTGAAAATTGGAGTGCCAATTACATTACTCCGAAACATCAATCAGCCATAATTATGCAATGGTACACGATCATTAGTTAAAAAAAATTGATGAATAATCTAAAAGCAACAATTCTCATTGGACCTCATAAAGAAGACATACTTGGTACTCGTGAAGACATACTATTTCCACGAATACCACTCATTGCAACAGATATGGCGTTCGAGTTCAAATGACTTCAATGTTCAATACGCCTTGCGTTCGCTATGACTAATCAATAAAGCGAAAAGACAATCTTTGCAAGTGTACAGTTTGAATTTGGAAAACGAATGCTTCACTCATGGGCAATTATATGTCACATGCTCCAGAGTCGGTAAACCATCTGATCTTTATGTTTATTTAGAAAACGGACAACAACAAAAATATAGTCCATTCACTCTACCTTTACATAAAAAAAGACTTTCAGTTAAAAACATTTTTTCTTTCTTTCCTTTCAGTGCACAGCAACGCAAAGTAGGGTATTAACTTGAATGATGTGTTTTCTTGCTGAATTTATGTTACCTATCATACTTCTATTTACTTGCCTAATAATTAAAATCAGACAACAGAGCCACAGCTAAGCGTGGCCGGGTTTAGCTAGTACTAAATAAAATGAACATGAAATTAAACTTCGTATGATTGTAGATAGTTATAGTGGAGTATTGGACAGCGACTTGAAAGATCTATTATGCCCCCCGGAGCCTTCTCCAATTCACAGCCGGCCTCCTAGCAGTGTTCTCTAGCTACAGACAAACTGCCCATCACCGGACAATGAGTTGTAGTGGCTTCTAGGAAGAGAAAATCTAAGGGCAGCTTGCTTGATTCGAACCCGGGACCTCCGCGTTGCTTGTCCTGCGCGCTACCACTGAGCTAATCCATTTCTTCTCCCTTTGCTTTCGCCAATGAACTAGGTACGGAGACCCTAGTTTGTGTACTCTGTTTATCCTAGTCTCTAAATTGTAGAGTGTATGTAGTTTAAGTGTATTGTGTACGGTTCTGACTATAGTGCATGGAGTACTGAGCTGTGGTAACCCGTGGGGTTGCTACTCTCCAAGTAACTGCTTGCAACAAATATCCCTTGCGGGCATAAACTTGGTATACTAATTGTACATATATACAGAGACCTTCCACTTTTGTTTGTCTTTTTCCTAGAGTTTCAAATCAATTCATTTAACGGAAATTTTGTAGAAAGAATAAATTTATCCTTCCCTCGAAACTGTCGTTTATATAAAATTTTGATTTTTCTCCTGCTCAAGTATAACTTGAAGTTAACTAACGTCTAGCTAGAATTATATGTGGTATTTTATCCGTCATAGCAAGCATGTTCCTTTTATTCCTGCCCAGCTTCGGATTTTTCATCTATCGTCAGAGCAATGTTGATTGCATATATGTGCGGGAGGTTATAAAGTTATGTTACTATTAAACACACATACATAGTAACGTAACCTTATAATCTCCCGCGCATACATACATTCAACAAACCAAACAAGTGTCGAGTGTAACAGAAACATTGCATTGAAGTGAAGTCTCTACACGTGAACTTAATAAATTTGCTCTGACAATGGATGAAAATCCGAAACCGGTCAGAAATAAAAGGAATATGCATGCTACGATGGATAAAATCCCAGATGTTATCCAGCATTGCGGACCCCATCCACATATTTAAGAATTATATGTTACAACAGAATTGGACAATTATTATAAACTATGTAAATCATGGTAAGTCAAACACGTGTGATTATTTCACACCAGATTTTTTTGATTTATTTCCGGACTAGCATTAGGTAGGCGACCAATAAATATATTATGATATAAATATATTGTTCTCTCGAAAGATTACTATCCATGATAACAAATTACATTTTCCTTGTAAATTGTACAAATTCTAGATAAGTTAAATGTCAAACATATACATAGATAGATATTTACGTACATAACTGAGACAGGCTAAAGAGTATGCAATTAGAAGAAACAGAATTGCTCCAAATTTACATATGTACATATTTTGTTAAACTCTAACAACTAAGAGAAAGATAAAGTATTGCATCAACATATTTCTATTGTTCTCTGTTGCTTAACTTTTTTATAACACCGTTCGTAATAAGCATTTTACATTATTTTGATTCTATTACTTATAAGTATATTTTCATTTTGTTAGATGATAAAATGTATTGATAGAATTAATATAAACTTATGATCGTCCGCCAATTGAGTGCTAGTCAGTATGACTCGCCTGATCGCTCAGCTAATTACAAATAAAATAAAAAAAAATAAAAAAATGGCATTACCCTATTGACATCACTAACGTGAATTTGATTCGCAAAAAGGGTGAATTTGAAGATGGACAACTTATGAAGCTGGTCAGTCCAATTAGTAGATGGCATTACAAACATGATGGCAATGTACAATACACTGATATGACAATTCAGAATCTGACGTCACTGCTCCTCATAACTCCCCAATGAAATCTTTCTACTTTTTCCTTTTTTTCGAAAATAGTTCAATTGAAGTTTTAAATCTATTTATTTATGTGTAATTAGAAAATCCGCCAAAATTGAAGTAACGATTTGTTTAATTAATTTATATTAGGGTAAAGCTAGGAGAGATGACGCACATTTCAAAGTTATGCCCTGTATCAAAATATTATTATTATTAGTTCGGGTGCCTAATGGCGTGGGACCTAAGCCTATGTGGCTTTTATCCCCCCGATACCCCCCATGTTCCCTTAATTAATCTCCCCCGGTAGCTTACCGGTTAATCTACAATATCCCAAGATATCCCTAAACTCCAACTCGCCCAGGCAATCCTGCGAGAGTGGTGTCCTCCCAAATATACGAAACCTAGTTCCAGCGAAACGGGGACACTGACATAAGTAGTGATACACCGTTTCCCTAACTCCGTCATCACAGTTCTGACAAATGGGACTCAGCGTTCTCCCTATGTTGAACAAGTGACTGGACACCCAAGTGTGTCCAGTCACTATCCCTACTAAGGTCCTCAAACCCGTCCTACTAAGAGATAGGAGATACTCCGAACTTCCCTGCTTGCTTGCCTTTATGAATCTTTTAGCTTGGAGGCACCCCTGCGTATCCCCCCAGCGTTCTCCAAAGCTCTCGTCTCCCAAAGTCTAATCTGTTTGTCGCGAAACGTCTTTGTAACGGCCAGGGCTGGTTCAGGACCACAAAATGGTAATGATGATCCCTCCCTGGCCAGCCGATCCGCCCTCTCATTGCCCTCTATTCCCGCATGTCCGGGTATCCAATAGAGATGCACCTTACCCCTCCGAGCCAAAGCGTTAAGCCTTCTCCTACATTCTCCCACTAATTTCGAACTCCACCAAGGCTTAATCAAAGCCGTATCAAAATATAGGAGATATATTAAAGAAGTTATTCTTATAAAACATATGTCAACTACTATTATCTGCAAAAAAATGTTATTTTTCAAAATAAAGACATTTTCATTTATTCCAGAAACAAAATCCAAATTTGGCCGTCTCTCCTATTATGGTAGGATTCTTGACGCACCATAGGTAGGAGACCTCTCCTCTGTGAAGGTAACATGGCTGATCGACATGTTGGTAAACACTATGTCTACGAGTCCAACTTTAACGACAGCTGGAAATCTTTCATTTCAATTGCAATTAATATAGTATATATAAAAAAAAAATTACTAAGCATTATGAAAATTCATGTTAGAAAACACACGTGATGCGTATAAATGTTCCTAGAACACAGAAGAAAACACAAATTAACTGTAGGATTTTGAAATATGTTCGCTTCTGATCTCTCTACTCCTCGACTAACTTCCATGAGGCCACGTGGTGGCAAACAAGAGAAGTAAAGCCTGCGTCTTCTCTCCTATCGCGTCATCTCTCCTAGCTTTACCCTATTCAAAAAGATATACAGATAAACACACACACACACACACACATATATATATATATAATTCAGATTCCCTGGGTAAAAAAAAAATGTTTTTAGCGAATCTGTCTGTCTGTCTCACCCTCTCTCTCTCTCTCTCTCTGGGTGAGTCATAAAAAATGACTGATTTTCTTGCGAATTATTTCATTTAACAATTTATTTTAATATTCAAAGTATACACCGTTGTGTTCTATGATTTGTTACCATCTTGAGGCTAGCTGCCGAATTCCTTCGCAATACCACTCTTTGAGTTTTGAACGGAAGGAATTCCGCAAATCCATTTTGAACCTCGTCCAGAGAATTAAAAATTTTTCCTTGAAGTTAGTGCGCCAATCGCCGCAACAGATGGTATCGGAAGGTGCTAGGTCCGGACTACAAGCAGGGTGGGGAAAAGCTCAATCCCTTGTAAATCTAGTATTTTTTTTGTTTGGTGTTACGAGAAGTGTGGGATCGAGCGTTACCTTGTTGAAACAAAACTTTATTTCTGTTAACTAACCCTGGGTAACGCTGGGCCAAAACAATGTACATTCTTTCTAACTGCTCCCTAAAAAATTCCGAATCAATAGACTGACCTTCAGGAATGAACTCATAATGAATTACGCCTTCATAATTCCAAAAAAAAAAAACCAGAAAGTTTTTTTTCTCGAATTGACCCTATTTAGCGACAGGTAGAGCAGGCTGCTTGGAGTGTAACCATTGTTTCTTGGTCTTAGAGTTTCTCCAATATATCCATTTTTCATCGCAAGTGAGATTTCTTTTGATGAACTGATGGTGATTTGGATTTCCTAAAAGATTTTGACAAATTTCTATTCGCCACTGAGCTTGTTCAGCGGTCAACTCATGGGGAACCATACACTTTCCCCAGCTTATGCAGCCCACGATTTATGGTGGATTGGGATACTTCCAGTTCTGCTGCCAACTCCTGAGTACTTTTGGTCGGGTCAGCCTCCACGTAACCCCGCAGTTCTTCTTCACCTAATGATGATTTTCGCCCCGAACCAGCTATCCTTTCAAGACTAATGTCACCGGTATTAAATTTCTGAAACTACCTACACACTATCCGTTCAGAAAAAGCATTCTCCTCTTCAAATTCCCGCACTAAACGTGTAGTTTTGGCGGCTGAAAACTTTCATTTCCAATAATGGCATAATATTACTAATTGTGATGGAAGCCAGAAATATAAAATTTTTTTTAATTTGAAATTATGAAGAAAATCTAACATTCGCTGGCAAAAGAGACTATTCAGGTAGAAGACCACCATGACAGAAGTGTTCATTGAATTTGGTTAGCTTTGTCTTTTAGAGTTCACAGAACTATGGTAGCTTTGCCTTTTCACCCCTTCTCACAGGGAAAGATTTGTACTAACAAGAGAAGTCATTCTTTCAGGACAGTCTCATTTCTGCCTTCAAACAAGAACAGTCTGAGCTAGACATTCCAGAATCAGAACACTTCAGGAATCGCTATCTTAGCATCAGTGCCAGTTATAAGTTAAAACATAAGAGTTTATTCTAACTAGTTTTAGTATATTAATATTTCAGTATATTACTGTGATATTGAAAAGTACTTATTATTTCACTTAGAGAATATATCTATGAAGGAAAAGGATTGTGAGTTTCAGTCTTTTTAAAAAAATAAAAAAACTTAAATTCTTGCCAACGTTTCAATAAATATATTGTCTTTTTCAAGACATAAAAAATAAATAAAATAAAAAAAACTATTAAATAATCTTCAAAACATATTAAACTTGAAAACTTATGTAAAATTTTGGAAATAAAAAGTTGGCAACACCTCAGCAAC
>JAAEAF010007379.1:0-48233 GCA_011037195.1 Triatoma infestans
CTACAGCTCACTGTCTGGTGATGGACAGTGTTGTCTGTTACGAGTGAACACTGTCCGGAGGCCGGCAGTGCACTGAGAAGGTTCCGGGCGCAAATGACCACAGATGTTGAGACGCCTTAAATAAATAAATAAATAAAAAGAGTGAGAGGGGACCAATACCGGCCAGAAATGGCAACTTTTACTGCTGTGGGAAGTCTTCCTGCACAATATCTTGGAGGGATTGGCTAACCCGACAGTGTGAGAATGTGAAGGTGGGTCTTATGTAAATAATGTACAAATTTAATTTAGGTTTAGGAATTAGGGGTGCAAGGAATAACTCCATTCCGATTTGAAATGCATGTGATTAGAATGAATGTATTTATTGGGATGCGAGTATTTATTGGTATAACAAAGAGTATTTATTGGTATTATTGGATATTTGACGATGAATTGTACACATTTATAGAATTGGCCTAACAGCTTATGCAAAAAAAAACTGTGATAATTACTTCGAGAAAGACAGAAAATAAAGACAAAATAAAGGAAGTTTGTATCCACATATTCAAAAATAAATGAAGTTTGTATTAAAATCTAAAAAGTAATAGGATTCTTTTAAGAAGAAAGTGGTTGGTTCTAGTAATCACTTCCTCTTTGGTCAGTATAAAATTAACAACCAGCCTCGGGTCATGACCCACATTTACAGCATTCAGTATAAATGTTGATAATACAAACGGTGGGAAGATAAATGATATTTTTTTCTTAAACTTATGGGAGAAATTTCTTTGCATTCAATATAGATTTGTATTAATTATTTCGTCAGAAACTGATTTTTTTGCAATTTGATTTTTAAATTAGTTAAATTGAACAAATACTAGGAAACGTAATATCTCTTCCTGCTACGAGTGCTCGCACAGATAAAAATGCAGCGAGTAAAAAATGAAAAAATCAACTAGACCTTCAAAATTGTAGATTTTAGAAATTCTACCCGCAGTAATTCTTACTTTGTTTCTCTTGTGTGCTTAAGAAAGTTGATAATAGGATAAAATGAGGATTCCTCATTCCACGAATAATTGTCCTTTCACAAACTACGTACGTATAATTATGCAGATTAATCCAATCCCATCTTCTTATAATAAGGCCTGTCAGGCTGAGCACCTTTATTCCGCATAAAACGCAAAAAGCTTCCCAAGAATCGAAACTATTCTGCAACTAGGCTTTCAAACAGCGCAGCAAATGCACCGTTTATTTGAACAGATGCCATTGTCGTCATCCAAGCCCAAAATATTCACATTCTTTCATAAGAGATGCAGAAAGAAGACGCAATAAGAAGTAAGAAATCTTTTTAGATTTCTAAAATCTGATGTAATTCATTAAACACAGCAGTCCAGGGACTAAACAATAAATCTTGTCTTTCTTGGTTGTTTAACAATAATGTCTATATCGGATATTCATAATTGGGTGATCTCTCAAGAAAAAAACAAGGTATTTACTGAAGGGGATTAGCATTTAGCATATTTAAAGGATATAGGTATTTTTGTAGGATGTATCCATTTTTTGCCAGCAGTTCAGAAGACAATAGAAAAGATATATTAGCATTTCTACCAGTGAAAATCACACCTAACAAAAGTAAATTGAGACATACCTATTCAATTAATGGAGAGTTATTATGATGTCACAGTAAACATGACATTTTGCATTGTTATTTTTTTCCCCCAATTATCCACGTAAGAAGTGAAACCAAGAAGTCCATTTGTTAAAAAAAAAAAAAAAAAAAAAATTACGAATGATTGTTACTATCATTAGACATGAAACTGTTATTGTAGAAGTGTTATGTCACTGTGTGAAGAGATCCGCGAAGGAAGTTAAAATGCCAAATAAAGATTATTGTAATTATATTATTACTATTATGTATCAGATTTCATTATAAATGTAATTTGCAGATCATAAAATTGATTCCAATTACAACTATTAATTTCAAATTACTATAAATTCCAAATTACTCATAAAAATGTTCATTAATTTATTTTAATAAACCTTTCTTAAAAGAAGGTGAAGGTAGCAATTTTTTTCAGTGCTATGTAATCATGAGTTGATGAATTTATTCATATTCACTTGATGGGTCAAGGTGACGTTGAGTATACAAACTTGTCGTATGTACACCCAATTCAGCAATAATTAAAGATACACATTCTGTTAGCACACTCTAAAATGATTTTTCTGGGTCATCAGGAATTAGTCCAATCGTTTAATAATTAACAAAAATATTCTTTACATCCTTGATGCAATTCCTTTAAAATAATTGACTTGATATATCTTTTTTTAAATTCAATTTTTTTTTCTGGTTATAACTTGGGAATCTTACGATATTTTTCGCGGCATATGGTGTACAGCGACTCTGAATATCAAATCAATCTAAATCACCCTTTCCAGGACATTTCAATTAGAAATATTATAACCGATATATTCGCTTTCTATGGAAGAATATAGCATCCTCCGATTTTGGGTATATTACTAGGTTTATGAATTTTTCTCTGAATGATTAGCTTCGCAGCCTATCAAGAAGGGTAATGGAGTTCGATTTATTTATAAATGTAAATATGTTCAGTTTGTTTATCATTAATGATTATCGGAAGGCAATTAAGTTGATATTTTGTCGTAGCTTTCACGAGTACTCATTCAACATGGAGTAACATGAGTGTTGCTCCTAATCATTCCTGACATGTGACATTCCTCAGTTTAAAATGCTTAGTTTGAATATTTGTTATAATTGAGTGAGATGGTACCAATACCGGGCAGAGATGGCAACTTTTACTCCTGTGGGAATTCTTCCAGCACAATCTCTTGGAGGGATTGGCTAACCCGCCAATGGAACCCGACTGAAAGGTGGGTCTCGTGTAAATAATGTACAAATTTAATTTAGGGATGCAAGGAAAAAATCCATTCCGATTTGTTATTTTAGTTGTATGAAATGGATGTGATTAGAATGAATGTATTTATTGGGATGCGAGTATTTATTGGTATCATTGGCGGGTGTCACTCCTCTGACATCGGTGACGTTCTCCATTCAGAGTATCTGTATGGAGTATTCAGAGTACTGATGTAAACGGCCTGTTAGACAAGATGATAGAAACAACTAAGTTAAACCACCACTGGACTACGTATCATTCTGTCGGGGTGAGGTAGTTTAACTATAGAAGAGATGGTATTCCATGAATTAGGTTGAAGTATAACTCCAGCATTAATTTCGTTGCAATCCCTGACACCCACACACCCCACCAAAAAAAAAAAGAAGAAAAATCCCAAAATATACTTTTTTAAAATTAACTAAAAAAAATGTTCACACTGAAAACAAGAAAATAACTTTAGTTGACATTGGATGGCTGAGGTTATTAGGTTTTGTTTGCAATTAGAGCAACTTCAGATCATTATGGACCTTTATCAAAATATTTATAGAAAAAATTAAAGACTCATCATAAAAGTAATATAATAGAGCGTTTTATATCATTCATAAAGCCCACTTATTTAGAAAACAATAAAGATGTGTTAATCATTAAAAAAAATCGCCTTATTATGTTGAATAAACAAAAAAATATTTTGAAAAATAAACGATGGAGATAGGAGTAAAATGTTCGTGAAATAAACGAATTTCTAGTTGACTGGATAGCTTGTTTACAGTTATTTCAATGTAAACTTATTTAAATCATTACATTTATTTTTAATCCTATCCATTATATATTATTGGAACCAAATTTTGTTCGATTAATGGGGGAATTCCTTCTTTACCATTAGAAAATATTTCATAGTATGCTATCAATTAATTTATAGTTCATGTCGTTTTTCTATAAACAATTTTATTTTATTTTTTAAACTTGATCTCTCTAATCACACAACTTTCATTTCACAAAGCTTTTTTATTACATTTTTACGTAAATATTATTATAAGACATGATATTAAACTAATAAAAACCATACCACAATCTTTCTGATACAATCTGCTTTTTAAGAAATTACTTCATTCGTTAGAAAGTAATCATTCGTTTTTTAAAGTATGTTTTAGATTATTTTTAATACTTTCAAACAATGAAATATTTTTTTTTACTTTCTCTTACTCCTATTAAGAGGAAGTATTGTAATCGTGTTAAATTTTCGATATTTGACCGGAAATGTCCGTTTTGAGGTCCCCTGAGTAAAAAAAAATTGATTTTTAGTAAATAGTCTGTGTTTGTATGTATGTATGTATGTGAACAGCATACCTCAAAAACAAAAAATCGTAGAAAGTTCGAACTTGATATTCCGTTTAGTTATCACCATGGGGATCCGACAGTGGGTCAGTCATTTGTCAAAATTCCTCAAGCGGAAGTACTATTTTATTAGTTTTTTTTTTTTTTTTTTTTTTTTTTTTTTTTTGTTTTTTTTTTTTTTTACGTTTTTTCCGTTTTTCAAAAATGGCTCAAAACGATTTTCTTCAACTTGGTATAATCAATACACATACTAGAAAGATTAGAACAACAACAACATACTAGAAAAGATTAGAAAAAAGGGGGGGGCAAGCCTCATATTCCACTGCGACTGCAATCGAGGTCTATTGTGGATCCCCTTAAGATTATAGCACAAAACCCCCAGCTATGCCTTCCTAATCAATCCTAGCAAAGCTGAGAGGGGCTCCGTCATGAAGCTTCCAGCTTCGGGATTGCCTATCCCCCATTGAAGAAAACCTAATCCTCCCAGGCCGGCGCACTCACATAGGATCCGGGCGCCCGGGGTTTCTTCTTCTACCTGGCAGAATCGACATACCGCACATCTGAAAGTTGTAGATGGTGGCATGTATCTGTTCAGCCTGCAATGACCCTGTTAGTAGACCCATAATTAGCATTATATCCTTCGGGTATGGCTCATTACATATCTCTGGTAAATTTAGGCAAATATCATTGATGAAGAGCTTGCTCTGCCTCTGTCCTGGTGTCTCTCCCACCAACGTAGACGCTGTTCTTCTATCATATACTAAGCACATACTAACGGCTACAAACTTTTATTTGAAATATTTCTAGGGAAATTCATTTAATGGCATTTCTGAGGAGAGGTGGGGTTAGGTTTTCACCTAAAATGCTATTTTCAGTTTATTAAACAACTTTTGCCATGTAAATAATGTTAATTGGAATTGATAACATTTTATTGAAATTCCGATTTGAAAAACATCCGGACAACGGAAGTGCGTTTACTTTACCAGTTTACTAAATGATGGGATTTTTTCGCTTTTTCGCGATTTTCTCAAAAAATGGAGACTATCGTCATCATTTATTTAAAACATTTTTGGGAAAATTCATTTAGGGGGCACTTTAGGGGGAAGTGGTGGGGTTACAGCTTTTTCTAAAGTGGCATCATAGTTGATTATACACAATTCTATCATCCTAACAAAATAATTAGAAATAAATAGATTGCAAAAATTCCGAGTTTCAAGAAAATCAGTAAAACGGTAGGGCGCTTTTACTGAACAGTTTTTTCAGTTTTCGACGAATTTCATTAAATTTGGCACATAAACTATAAAATTTGTCAATTATAATTTTCAGAACTGAGTAAGAAAGTTGTGTGAGATGTTCACACCAGATTTTTTTTTTGTTATGAAAAATAAAGACATGTATTTTTTGGATCGATCTAAATAAATTAAAAGACTATCATTCGTTTATTATGATGACTTTCTTAAAAAAATTTTTAGTTAACTGTAATATATTTTTAGATTGATCTTAAATTGTTATTCGGCGTCTGTGGTGTAAAGAATTAATTAAACTAATTACTACATTAAAGATGAAAAAAATAGAGATAAACCAATTTTTCTGGAAAGTTTAAATTCCAGGTAGGATATCTGTTTCAAGAGAAAATTATGTGATTCCCAGTTTTCTAACTATGGAATTAATTTCACAAATCTTCAAAATAAATTAGATAGATTTCGCAAACTGAAAAAAATATGCATTGTACTAGTGCGTAAAATAAGCTTACATCATTTTTTATCTAGATAGTAGTTAAAAGATAATTAAAAAATTCTTTTTGAGTAATTATTTTACATTATTATTATTATTATTTTTCAAAAAATTCAACTATTACATAAGATAGATCTTATTATTTTAGTGGCGGTCTATAAACGAACCGATTAGTTTTGGGAAAAGTAAAAGTAAGAGTGTGTCATTATATTATTACAGTGTAATATTGGTGACCCTTACAAAGTGGCGAAATATAATGTTATGACAAATTACAGAGGTCGACAAGTGAAATGACCACCTTCTAGGAAGATGGAAAAATTATGTAATAGGTCATATAGTGAAAGAAGGTCCAAATTGCTAGGAGTGGAATGCTATTACAGGGACCCACTAAACACAAGAAAGAATCGCCCAGGCACAGCTGAAACTATAAAAACACTATGTGATAAAATCACAGTATGGAAAGTATAAACTTATATATTTATATAAATCATGTATGTATGTTACATACACGATTGTATACTTTCACAATAATACATACACAATAAAATAAAAATTTCCTTTACAAAATTAAATCAAATAGTATTATGTGCGAAGTCCGTTTCTTTTCGGTAAGCCACTGTTTGTATTTTAAAATTTTGCGGCCATTTTTAATTTGAAATGTTTAGCAAAAAAAAAAAAAATCTGGTGTGAAACACTCACACAACTTTCTCTTACTCCAGTTCTCAAAATTATAATTGACAAATTTTATAGTTTGTGTACCAAATTTAATGAAATTTGTCGAAAACTGAAAAAAAACTTCAGTAAAAGCGCACTTCCGGTTTACTGATTTGCTTCACACCCGGAATTCTGGCCAACTATTTATTTCTAATTAATTTCATTTGGATGATAGAGTTATATAATCAAGTATGATACCACTTTAGAGGAAGCTGTAACACTACCCCTCTTCTAAAAGTGTCCTTAAAGGAATTTTCCCAGAGAAATGTTTTATATAAAAGTTGTAGACCTTTGAATGTTTAGCTTATATGTGTAGTTTCAAGAAAATCGTCGGAGCCATTTTTGAGAAAATCGCGAAAAAGTGAAAAAATCATATTTAGTAAAGTGTTAAAACAAAAGCACTTCCGGTTTTCCGATTTTTCTCAAACTCGGAATTTCAACAACATATTTCATTCTAATTAACATTATTTAAATGCCCGAATTGGGTAATAACCAGAAATAGCACTTTAGAGGGTAACCTAACCCCACCCCTCCCCCAGAAGGGCCCTTAAATCAATTTTCCCAGAGAAATGTTTCAAATAAAAGTTGTAGCTCCTTGTATGTGTAGTTGATGTGTCAAGTTTAAAGAAAATCCTTGGAGCTATTTTTGAGAAAAACGCAAAAAAGTAAAAAAGTCAACTAGTAAAGTGGTACTTCCGGTTGAGGAATTTTGACAGATAACGCACAGTCAGATCGCATGGTGATACCTAAACGGAATATTAAGTTTCAGTTTTCTACAGTTTTTCGTTTTTGAGCTATGCTGTTCACATACACACACACACACACAGACACACACACACACACAGAGACCATTTGCTAAAAACCACTTTTTTGGACTCAGGGGACCTCAAAACGGATATTTCCGGTGAAAACTCGATATTGAAAATTTGACACGATTACAATACTTACTCTTACTAGGAGTAAGAGAAAGTAAAAAGTAATTAGAGTACTGAAAATTTATAAGAAACATGTTTTTAGTGTTATGATGTGTTGGCAGAATATTGTAATTTAAAGAATGAATATAAAGTAATAAACATATAAATTGCTTATCTATATATATAAAAATTCAGCATCCGCATGTTTGTGGCCGCCAAACTCGAAAAGTAGTCGATGGATTGACTTGAAATTTTTACACAACGTTGCATTTCTATATAAGAGTGTTTATATACACTTTTTATTCCGAAGTTCCCACGGAAACGGGAAATTCCGAGCGTTTCGTGAGTTTGGCAGAAATAGACAGACGCGTTGCGATCGTGGCGCGCTCTCTGCCGAAGATATTCTGCACAGAATACGTCAAGAAACGCAATCATGGCTTGGATTTCACATAAGAAATATACAATGAAGCGCTAATCTTTATTGAGGATCTTTGCCTTGCAATGTGTGGCAAGTTGTTGGCACTATTGAGAATAACAGTACCGAATAGGTACCGATCAATGCAACATTCGAGAGAGAACTGCTCAGAGAGCAATCATACACCGGAAATGGTTTACAGCTATTCGTCCAAGAAAATACACTAAAACTCCTTCAAGAACAAAAGATAACATTTGATACTATCATACAAGCTGTGACCAACCAATCCGGTGGATTTACTTTTTGGACGCTCCAAGTGGAACTGGAAAAACGGAACTTAATTTCCTTAATCCTGGCTAAAATCTGTTCAAATGGCCATATTGTGTTAGCACTTGCTTCTTCAGGTAATGCTGCTATGTTGATGGAAGGAGGTAGAACAACGCATTGAGCTCTTAAAAACATTCTTTCAGTTAAAAACATTTTCTCTTTGTTTCCTTTCAGTTCACAGCAACGCAAAGTAGGGTATTAAATTGAATGATGTGTTTTCTTGCTGAATCTATGTTAACTATGTAATGTAATGGTGATATGTATTTGTATTTTGGCTTGGGCGGTGTTGTAAAAGGGCTCGTATGTATGTTTGAGATAAAGATAGAAGTATTAGTAATAATCAAGAAAGCACCACTGTTTTAGAAATAAATATATTCTCTAAGTGAATTTAAATAGCTTTATAATATCACAGCGATTATGAATAAATCAATTAATTATCTAGATCAAATGCTAAACTCTTATGTTTTAACTTATAACTGGCACAGTCCTGAGGCGTTCTCCTTGGGTGTCTACAACAAGTCTGTCCTGGAAGAATGTCTTCTCTTTGTTCGTTCATTTCCTCCCCTGTGAGGAGAAGGGAGTAGTATAATGCCATAAAGGTTCTTGAACTTTTTCAATAACTCTACTTTTCTACCTGAAATGTCCTTTAGCACGGGAATAGTCACATGTCTTGATATTTCGTATTTTTTTCAAATAATATATTTTTGTATTATTTTATTGTATATATTTTTTATGTTTCTTGCATCAAATAATATATTTTTTATGTTTCTTGCATCCATCACAACTAGCATACTTCTATTTACTTCCCTAATAATTAAAATCAGACTGAGCCACAGCTAAGTGTGGCCGGGTTTAGCTAGAAAACAATAAAAGTTTAAATTCCCAGTTTTCTTCAGCTCTGAACTCATTCAATCAAAATTTTATCACATGTGAAAATTGGGAAAATTATTTAATAATATTTATCCACCTATAATTATTTTTCAACTTTTTTTTATTTTTGTTATTTTGATCCCATATTTGACGATGATTTATTAATTAATAAAATTGTTATTACTATTCAGGCATGTAAACTTAATATGGCCAGCAGACCCGGATTTTATTCCAAATGAATGTTTTTAAGTTAATGAAGTTTTCCGCTGAGAATCTCTTCAAAAATCTTGGTTCCAAATTAAAAATGCAACTTATTTACAACAGTTGATCCTTTGAAAATGATCCAAATCTTTTGCAACGTTTCGAAAATAATTTATTATCCACAGTTATTGAAAGTTTTTTTTCAATAACCACTCTACAAGTGTCTAAATAGTCTGTTTTGGAACATTATTTCTCATATCTACTCGTAACATACATCAATAAATTAAAATTATTCGCTCAGCTTCTTTTGGAAACAAGAATCACACCTTTATAAATAATAAGAGGGTTGAGTTTAATTCATTATCACTATACCTGATCCGGTACTTGGACGTAAAAAGCCCGGCTGAAAAAATAGGCTTTTCTTACTTTCTTCCCTAAATGAAATTACGATGAAAGTAATAAAACACAGTAGAGTAGAGAAAAAGGTTAGTGGCTCAGTGATTAACGTAATTGGACATCCACCGGAGGTTCAGGGTTCGAGTCGAGCCCTTAGATTTTTGTTTTTCCTAGCAGCCTCTACGGCTCACTGTCCGTGTGTGTTATCTGTAACGAGAGTACACTATCTGGAAGCCGGCAGTGCGCTGAGAAGGCTCAGGGCGCCAGACATAGATGTTGATGTGCTTTAAATTAAAAAAAAATCTGGTGTGTGAACACTCACACACAACTTCTCTTACTCCAGTTCTCAAAATTATAATTGACAAATTTTATAGTTTATGTACCAAAATTTAATGAATTCGTCGAAAACTGTTCAGTAAAAGCGCACTTCCGGTTTAATAATTCCCTGGAAACTCAGAATTTTGGCCATCTATTTATTTCTAATTAATTTTCTTTGGATGATAGAATTGTATAATCAACTATGATAGCACTTTAGGGAAAACATAACCCCATCCCTCCCCTAAAAGTGCCCTTAATTGAATTGTCCCAAAGAAATATTTTAAATAAATGTTGTAGATCTTTGTATGTTTAGTTTATGTACAAAGTTTCAAGTAAATCGTCGGAGCTATTTTTGAGAACATTGCGATAAAGTGAAAAAAAAAATCATTTAGTAAAGTGGAAAAGTAAACGCACTTCCGGTAATCCGATTTTTTTCAAACTCAGAATTTCAACAACATATTCAATTCTAATTAACATTAATTAGATGATAGAATTGTGTTGAAATAGCACTTTATATGAAAACGTAACAACTCCACCCCTAAGTGTAGTTGATGTATCAAGTTTGAAGAAAATCGTCGGAACCGTTTTTGAGAAAACCGCAAGAAAGTAAAAAAAAAAATAACTAGTAAAGTGGTACTTCCGGTTGAGGAATTTTGACTGGTAACATACTGTTAGATCCCATGGTGATAGCTAAATGGAATATCAAGTTTCAATTTTCTGACGTTTTTCTATTTTGAGCTATGCTGTTCACATACATACACACTGACCATTTGCTAAAAACTACTTATTTGGGACTCAGAACGGATATTTCCGGTGAAAACTCAATATCTGAAATTTGAAATGATTACAATACTTCCTCTTACTAGGAGTAAGAGAAAGTAAAAATGGAGAAGAGCAAATAGCCCCCCTGACATGTTGAATCTGAACGCAAAGTAAAGATAACAAAAATTTTTATTTTCTATAGAAGATATAAACATATTATATAATCTCCAACATAACAGTTAATAATAAAACTTAGTAATTATAATAGAATAACATATAAGATATATATAGTACAAACTATGATGAATGATAACAAAGAAAAATTATCAAGGATAACTGTACTATTCTCAATGTCTCACAGTATCTAACCATTAATCATAAATATAGTATTAAATAATTATATAGCATTTTAAAACAGTATAGTAGAGTATATATCCTTAATAATCTACCGTGACAGAATGTTATCGTATAAAAACTATTCATTATTATTATGTAATATGTGCATATAATACAATCCTGTTCTATATATATTTAGGGCTTAATAATTTTTTGCCAAAAATAAAAACTAACGTCATCCACTTTCTATTCTCCAAAAAAGGGAGGTTTCCTTTTTTGTAACCATGGTAAAATCTCGCTGTCCCATTCGTTATCATTCTGACATTCTTAACTAAGTATCTTTCTAGTTTTTGATATAATGATGGGGTAAAATTTATTCAATAACTTGTTATTTCCGGAAATATTTCGAACCAATGGACTAAAATGTTGGATTTTGTAAAGAAAGAAAAAAAAAATCCTGTAATGAAACCTAAACTTAGGTTTCAAGAGGTGATTAGCAATTGGCAATTTTGTTTTTTTGTTTTTTTTAATTGAAAATTTCTATTTGGACTCGGAATTTTAATATTTAAAAAAAAAAAAACAAAAAAAAAACAAAAAAAAACTTTTAATTAATGTCCTCAATTGTAATTAAGTGGTGGAAGCAAATAATTTTTTATTATACGTAAAATGACAAATGAAACGAAATCGGTGGTATCAACGCTCATTGTGGCTACTCGGCGGTGAATTTTCATTAAAAGACATTGATGCAGCAACTAGAGAGCTCCTATAGCCTTTTAACTCATCATAATTGATGAATATCATTGGCTTCTTTTCGTACCAAAAGCGAGAGTCTTTAACCTTACTGATTTACCCAATAATTTACATAGTACGGAATTTGTTTCTTAGAACTTCCTAAAATTGAATTTGTTACAATATTAATGGAGTAAGATGCCGCCCAGCCAGACGTCTATTTAAATATACGGTTTATATAAAATCGTTTGGAATAGACCAATAATTCATTAAATTTTACATTACTATCAATTTGAGGAGAGAAGTGAGTATATATCCCATAGGAGGATCTTCAGTGGATATCTTTCGAACAGGTAACAGATTGATCCATTATAATCATGCATCCCATCCCTGTCACCATAAAAACGTAGAAAATTGTTCAAAGAAAAAAACTTTTCTTTCTCAATGCATTCATTCCATCGTCTTAAATATACTGCCATTTTTCTCTGCACAATCCATATTCTCCGCTTCCAGCTCTCCAACCCAATGGAACGGTAAGAAAAGCTTTTAAAACAAAAGGAGCATGTACTAAAATGTGGATTATATTTCGATTAATGGCAGTGCCCTACTTTAGAATTTAAATAAGGAATAACCTACTTTCTGATGCATTTTGAAACACAATTAACAGAAAAACCAGTAAAGCAGATGTAAATAAAACACTGATACAGTATACGTTCAATGTGCTCGCCTCCAGAATTCATTAGAAAGCATTGGAGTTTTCAGTCACTTTATTCAGAGTCAAATGCGAAAAAGTGAAAAACAAAAACAAACAAAAAAATCTAAAATAGTGCTTCAATTTGACTGAGTTAACTGAAAAGTGTCGGCCTTCCATTTATTATTATCAGAAATATTTTCCCCTGATATCCTGCTGCTTTTCGTGGTCATCAACCGTTTTCGGGCATTCGCCTATTATCAGAAACCACATTTAGTGTATACACTCTGTTCTGTGTAAAAAATGTTATCACACTGTATTGAAAAATCTTCCTGATGATGGGCGAACATCCGAAACTGGTCGATAATCAAATTTAAATATTGTAAATAGCTGATTTTTTACGTAGTAGGTTTATAGACTAGAAATTTCTGCCGGATATAATTTATTTGCCCACGCTTCTATGGATTCGGCAAATATTATATGTTGGTTGTACTGTGTGTGGGCAGGATGAGCGCAACCTCCGGTAGTGCCCTCTAGTGGGATTTAAAAAAAAAAAATCACGAAAAGAAGCAGGCTATCACGGAATATATCTCTGATGCTTTCCAGTTTTAAGGACTCAGCCACAACATTTATCAATACCTTACATTCTTATCAAGGATTTCCGCTGGCTAATAATGGTATCATTTTTAGCGTCCAAAGTATAGTTTCCTCTAACTGTACCATCACTTAAGTGCTAATTACTCTTCAAACTTACTACTAATAACCATCAATCAATAATAGAAACCAAAAATAATAGCAAAAATAATATAATAAAAGAGAATGTCTGACGTTGAACTTGAGTCTGTTAAACATAAGTTTGTAAGTTTGGTTGAAAAAGAAGTCCAGTTTAATACTAAAGGTAAGAAATTTTAAGTAAGAAGGTATTTGTAAATAGACTAGAAAAAAGTTGTACTTCAGATAGCGATGAAGTTTGTAAATATAAAATAACCCATCCCCTTTGAAGTCTCCCATCGCCGTAACAAAATATATTTTTCTAACCCAGGCAATCAACGAGATTATGAGAGACAAGCGTAAAAGAGAAAATCACAAACTTATTATTTTGGATGCCTTCTTCCGGCGTATCTGTCAAAATAAATCAATCTTCACACCTGTTTTTGCATCCAGCCTGAGACATTATAATCCCTAATATAATTAAAACTCTTGGATACTTGAATGTAAACAAATGTATTAGTGGTTAAACCGATTTCTCTAGGAAAGTTACTGAAGCAGTGTTTTGGCATCTTCAGGGTACAAAATTTCAGGAGTGAACTTGGAGAGAGGGCACTGACATCGATGTCAAAGAGCTTTCTAATCATGTCAGTTGTTATTGACCTGGTAACTAGGCTAGCGTTAGTAATGACTGACTTTTTTTCGCGAAGAAGGTGGAAGTGAGGAAGAACCAGATCTACATTCTAGCTACGGGCAACAGAAACCACGAAACAACCATCCACCTCACTTTCTGGATAACTTTCCATGTCACGGTAATTCACCAGAACAACCGGTTACAATGAGTTTTTCGAGGAACTAGAAACTTAAAAAAATCTCGTGCGCAACCCTCACACAGCATTCTCTTAATGCAAGTTGCTACAATTACAAATTAAGGATTTTTATGGAAAATGGCTTTAACATAAAATGTAGTGGTGATGAATTATGGATATTGGTTCTCTGCACATAGGTAGTAGACAGGACTAGAATATGACACATTTTAATCAGTATAGAATTTATCGAACCTGAAATTTAACTTACGGAGTTCCCTAAACATTCCAAAATTAAATTTTTTCGTAAAAACTGTTTCAGACTAATGTGATTGGTTTATATGTGTTCAAGTTTAAAGCATGTAATGGGCGCTAAAGAGTCAAAGGATCCGAAGAACGAAGAATCAACCTAGTTACTCGCTACGTAGCCCAGAAGGTGGAGATTATATATACATATATATGCAACGGAGCAAGTCCTACAGACAGGGATTTACAACCAATTAGCAACCTTCTACTGCCTTCTCATCAGCCAGTCTGTCTCTTTAATATACCACCTGTGGCTTCCCAACTTCTTTGTACTTGTAAAGTCCTTGCAGTTTGTGTGTTCTCTCATTATACAGGGTTCATCATATATTCAAGTTAATTTTTCTCTAAAATCCATTCTCTAAATCTCTCTCCTTCTCACATCCATTATAAGCAAATCGTTGGACGTATTTCCGACAAAATTCAAAAAACAACTAACGAAACCTACCGACCTATTTATCTGTAGTGTAGCACTTACAATTCTGGTAAAGCTCTTAATTTAATTTAATATTATATAAGATGGTGGTCCTCACCGCGTTGGTCTAGTGGCTAGCGCACTCGTCTTTCGTGCAAAAATTCCGGGTTTGATTCCCATGAGGGCAAAGTCGATGTTGACACAGCATTGTGATAAAAAGTGGGAAGCTACAGTTAGTAGCGCCCTAGGTAGCGAAGGCCGGAACTAAACGGCGTGGGAATTTTTTTTTTTTTTTTAAGGTGCACAACAGCTGAGGTCCGGTCCTTTGCAGCTATTGTACTAATCCTTAATTCACTCTAACCTTCTGTACTGGACTTTTTTAACAAATGTCATTACATTCTTTCTACATCTACATCTAACATTCATTCTTCATACTTCACACTCATATATCCTAAGTACACAATGGAGTAAAGTATATGATATTCCTCTACTCTTATTTTTCCTATGTACGGACTAAGTATATTATATACACGACTCAACCATGCTTTTCTCTATACTAATGTTCAAAACGACCTGGACATATATAGATTTAAATATTCTGGAATAGCGATATTTGTTTTAAATATTGGCAAATTTCTAGTCACATTATCTAAATCAGCTTTCAATACAGGATCCTTTATTGTATCAGATATTCCTACATTCGTTCGAGCTGCTTGCGTAGGAACTGCAGCGTACTTACCACACGCCCTTATTCAAATTGCCGCTAACATGGGCTGTTGCGCCATAGGTTTTTTTTTTTTTATTATATACGATGATAGCAGAAGTAAAAATATTAAGATTGTAGTACCCTGTAATTTTCCAAATGAATGCTATCTGGAAAAATATTTCATATAAAAGTTATAATAGGCATTTGTGCATAGATAAGTGTGCAAATTTTGGAGTAAATCATTAGACGCGATTTTCGTAAAAATCGTGAAAAACTGAAGGCAAACAAACATTGAATAAAGTTACACTATCGCTAGGTAAATATCAAAGGATTGTGTCCAGATGGGTTGGTTAATCCTTAAACTGAATATCAAAGTTTTAAAGCTTCCAGCAATATTTCGTTTTTGTCATATTTTATTCACTTTATAAATAACGTCAAAAAAACAATATTTTTTTCTCATTTAAGGGACCTCAAAATTTTGTTCCTGGTATAAATTCAATTACGGAAATATAACAAAATCACAAGATATCAATAAGAGAAAGTAAAAAATTGAAGGCTACCTGACTATAATCCTTTAATTTATTACCTTTAAATTAGATCATTAGATATAAGAGATAACGAATCTGCCGACAAAGCTGCTAAAGAAGCGGCATCAATGTCTTGTAGAAACGAACGTGTCCTTGCAGTCGATTGGAAAGCTTTTCTAAAAAACAAAATCTTTCCAACTGGGAAAAGGAATGGCATCCAGTGCAGCTGTCAAATAAACTAAGGAATTATGGATGATTCTTCTCGACCGTTACTTGTATGAAGGAAAAGGATTGTGAGTTTCGGTCTTTTTAAAAAAATAAAAAAAATTAACTTCTTGCCAACGTTTCGACAAATATATTTCTTTTTCAAGGCATAAAAATTAAAATTAAAAACTATTAAATAATCTTCAAAACACATCAAACTTGAAAACTTATGTATAATTTTGGAAATAAAAAGTTGAGAACACCTCAACAACACAGAGAATAGCGAACAAATAAACCGATTTAAACCGAATAAACCGAGTAAACCAAATAAACCCGTTTATTTGTTCACTATTCTCTGTGTTGTTGAGGTGTTTTCAACTTTTTAGTTCCAAAATTATACATAAGTTTTCAAGTTTGATATGTTTTCAAGATTATTTAATAGTTTTTTTTTTTTATTTTTTATGCCTTGAAACAGACAATATATTTGTCGAAACGTTGGCAAGAATTTAAGTTTTTTTATTTTTTTTAATAAGACCGAAACTCACAATCCTTTTCCTTCAAACTAAGGAATATCAAGGGTACCACAAAGAAATGGTCAACCTGAAATCGAGAGTCTCGGCGAGAAGAAGAGTCCTAGCGAGAATGAGACTCGGTCACATCATGTTGACACACAGCCACATATTCCGAAGAGAACCTCAGCCGGTATGCAGCGCTTGCAATACGACATTAACGATCCCGCATATTCTATTGGAATGTTCGAAATATGTAAACGCGCGGGGAAAGGTAAATTTGCCGACCAGTCTTACAGATGTATTAGGAGGCAATGAGGGCAATATCAATAAGACTTTCGAATATCTTAGGGAGGTTCATTTGTTGTGAAATTAGCTGTACATAGGTATATGTTTAGTTGTTTGGTGGTGTCTTGTGTATAGGTATTTATTTTATAAGTGATATAACGGAGTAGAGGAATATGATTAGACCTAGATTGTGGGTTTGCTGTAGAAATTGTTAGACTGGTGGGTATGGATATGCATCCCGGATGAGTCCTTACAAATAAGAAACAGGTGCAAAGGACCACAGCTGTTGTGCACCTTAAAAAAATCCAGAAAAAAAAGAAGGATCATTGACAATAAAAGAAACTGCCTGCCTATTACTGTATGATTTCCAAAACAAAGGGATCAATTAGGATGTAAAAATCTGAACAGATATATTAATATCAATTTTATTTTTTTTGTATTTTTTTTTTTTTATAATTTAAGGCGCGTCAACATCCATGGTCATTGACGCCCGAAGCTTTCTCAGTGCCCTGCCGGTCTGCGGACAGTGTTCTCTCGTTATAGGCAACATTGTGCATAAGGGACAGTGAGCTGTAGAAAGGCTCCTAGCAAGAAAAAAATCTAAGCGTAGCATAGCTGGATTTGAACCCGGGACCTCCGCATGGGTGTCCTGTACGCTAACCACTTATTCCCTTCCCTTAATATCAATTGAAAATACTTTCATTGCTATAGTTTGATTAGATAATAGTCAGATTTATTAAATACAGGTAATAGCGTGACGACACCTATGTTATTGAGGTGAAAGTAAATATTTATATAAATATATATATCCATTAATGGAACAAATGCAGACCAGCATTCTAAACATATAGTCACAGCTCTGGCCATCTCTTCCGGCAACAATCAATCAGCTCCATGTCTGACAAAATAAATAAATCTTCTTACCTTCTTGCATCCCACTTGAGATATTACACTTCCTAATATAATAGAAAATTAAAAAAGTCAATTAAAAAAAAAAATTATTTTTTTTGATATATAAAACATAGAAAAATTTACGTAAACAGAATAATATTAATATATTAAACAGTGATTTGTTTAGAATTTCATTAGAGAAAAAGATAACAAATTTCTATTTTTCTTATAATACAAAAAAAAAATTATTGCCACCATTGTTATTGAAATTTTATCAAGATTAATTAAAAAGAATGGTTAATAATTTTAGAAATTTATCTTGAATAGTATTTCGTCAGTATATAAAATTGATTATATCGTGTTACTTCAGCAGGAGCAGTATAGAGCGATTGGATCAAATTTCGAAACTGTTTCCTTTGAGGTTCCAGATTATGAAACTATGTTTCAAGGGCATGGTTTCTCACATTTTCTCTCTTACACTCCTTTATAATAATAATAATAATATTAATTACGTCTTTATATATAAACAAAAATATAAAATACCGTTTTAGACAGACATCAATAAACGTACAATATTTTGCACTAAAAATAAAACAAACTCTACGGTATAAAAATAAAGTCAAATTTAATTATAACAGAAAATAGTTTAAAATATTGAAAAAAAAAAATAAGAGCACTTACTGATCAATATAATATCAAAATAATGAATTCTAACCAAAATAAATTTGAAGTTTTGTTTTATATGATTTCTTTGTACGACGGCAATGGTGAACCTTATTTTTAGTATTGATTTTTTTTCAATTCTCTTTATTTTTTCCATAATTTGTTTTACATTTTTTTTTATTATTGCTCTCTACGTTTCAGCATTACTACATATGCATTTACAAGAGAGGCCATTTCCAATTTTTTTTGAGTGAGAATTTAATAGTTATCTGTGGATAACTGTTGGGATCATCCCTATTCTGGCTTATCAGCTTTGAGAAATATTATTATTGCATCTTTTGGGGAAGTAATCTAGTCGAAAGCAATTGTTGAAGACTTGTGTAATACTTCCCCCCCCCTATAGCGTAACAGTCTATAAAGAACGAAGTCTTGCCAAACGGCGGTATATTGGGAGACGTGAGGTAATCACGCCACGGTTCCCTCGCCGTTTTAGTTACGGCTTTTGCTGCTTAGGCGCGCTACCAACTACAGCTAGCTTTCCTCGGGTATACGGAAAACCCACTGCATCTGGAATGGCATGGTAAGTCCAAGCTGGTGTCAGGAGAATTTGGTAAAACCGTATTCAGGAGGTTCTTGTTAATGTCTGGGGCTGTGACCATTCTGGTCTTAAGTAGGGGACTTGTTCCTTCTGCAAAATGGTAACACGGGATCGTGAGCCAGCCCGGCGGAATTCTGTCTCCATGCTCAGGAGTTGAGGAAAGGTCGAGGATTTGCAGTGATGATGATGGTAGAGGCCCAATGTTTCTGTTTTGTGGGAGGAAGTTGGCTGGTTTTGCCTTCGGAAATAGTTCCGCCTTCTTCCATTCCCTCACAACAAGTAGCTAGCTAACTTCCCACTTTTTCTCACGATGTTGGTCCAACACCGACTTTGTTCTTTGTTGACGTTGTTGACGACAATCCGAACCCAGAATTTTTGCAACAAAGGCGAATGTGCTGGCCACTAGATCAACGCAGGATGTCATTCTGAATACATACATATGCAAGTGAGGTGAGTTTGCCTGACGGATTACTATTTTCTGTCATGTTTTGCGAATTCTGTTTTTGTTTATTAGTTTGAGAATCTGTCTAGGCAACGAGGTATGTTTGTAGATGTTATCTTATTTTTTTAGAGTACAGTTATGTATCTAACAAGTCATGTGTCGATCGATATAAAAACTTATTTGGCTGTAAGGTTTTACTCTGTCTTTCGTGATTAATTTTGGTGGCAATTGTATGGGGGGGTTAAGTCATGAGTCAATATAAACACTTATTTGGCCGTAACGTCTTACTCGGTCTTTGATGATTAATTTTGGCGGTGCTTCCTCACTGCTTTGTAAATTAGAATGATGCAACCTAACCTTTTTTAATATAGGAAGGTTCAAGTTTGCAAATTGAATTCAAATGACTGGCATATTAATACTGTGTGGCATTGAGATGTCTAGTATGAATGGTTTGGTTGTCATGTTGAGTGGAGTAAAATGTGAGGCCTTCAGGGCTGTAAAGAATACAAGTTTCAAGTTGTCCGTTGCCAGTCAGAATTTAGGACTATTAATGTTTCGACATTCCCAGCATCTGTTAGTGTCTTCTAGAAATAGCTAGGATCTTTTGTATGAAAATTAGTTGCAAATCGTCTTGCTGAAATTTAGTACAGGATCTCTCAAATAGGTAGATATACTTGTTAACAATAAATAACTGAAAACAAAATTTCCTTAAACAATAGAATCTCTGTTATTTATTGTATTTATCACATTTTTTTTTTAAACCATTTTCTTTAAATATGATATACCAACTAAGGACATCCATCATTTAATTGCTTTTAATTTTGGTTGTTATGTAATATTATTCCTAATTTTGCTCAGTTATCTGTCAAAATTCCTTAACCGGAAGTACCGAGATTTTCTTCTGAATAAATTTTTCATTGTTTTGCAATTTTCTCAAAAAAAAAAAAATTGTTCAACAAATTTCATTAAACATGGGATATTAATCACAAATATTTTTCATTTCTAGACAAACATTTTTTCCAAACAATTCATTATAAGTTTATGGTTTCCACTAAAATACTATTTTAATGTAATATACGATTTTACCATCTATATAATATTTATAAGAATTAAATATATTGCCAAAATTACGATCTTGAAGAGAAGCAGAGTTGACCTGGAGTGCAATTTTACTGAACAGTTTTTTTTTTTCACCGAAGGGATGAGGTTGTGCTTATCCCGTAACAAAAAGTGTTTTTATTGTCATATTATTTCAATACTTGTCGCAAGGACTTCTTCAGCTTCCCCAAGTAGCCCCAGGTAATGATAAAAATAATAAATAAAATAAATAAAACTAAATCGAATTAAAAAGTTTACTGTTCCGGTGATGAACAGTGTAGTGTGTAGTGAGAAACACTGTCCGGAGACCGAGCAGTGCATTGAGAAGGCTCTGGGCACCAATCACCATAGATGTAGACACGCCTTAAATAAATAATAATAAAAAAAAAAAAAAAAAAGAAAAAAAAAGTCACTTGTGAAACACACACACAACTTTCTCTTACTCCAGTTCCCAAAATTATAATTGGCAAAATTTTATAGTTTGTGTACCAAATTTAATGAAATTCGAGGAAAACTGTTCAGTTTAAAAGCGCACTTCCGGTGTTTACTTACTTTTTTTCTTCAAACTCGGAATTTCAACAACATATTTAATTCAAATTAACATTTATTTAGATCACAGAATTGTCTAATAAACTGAAATAGCACTTTAGAAGAAGCCGTAAACCCCTCCTAACCTCCCCCAAAAGGGCCCTTAAATGAATTTTCCCGGAGAAATGTTTCAAATAAATGTTGTAGCTGTCGGGATGTGTACTTGATATTACTAAGTTTAAAGAAAATCATTGAATTTATTTTTGTGAAAATCGTGAAAAAGTAAAAAAAAAAAAAAAAAAAAAATATTGAGTAAAGTGATACTTCCGGTTGAGGAATCTCGACAGACAACTAAATTTCATATGCCATGGTGATACTTAAACGGAATTCCAAGTTTACATACATACACATACTTGCTAGAAACCATTTTTTTGGACTTAGGGGACCTCAAAATGGATATTTTGCGGTGAAAACTTGATATCAAATATTTGATACGATTACAATACTTCCTCTTACTAGGAAGTAAGAGAAAGTAAAAAACAGTACTTCCCCAAAAGCAATTGCTTTGGAAAATTGATGGAAATATTAAGTGTTGGGTGTATATAATTACAGTTAGCATTCCCAATATGAAGAAAAGAGTCATTTTTCGAGTAAATACCAAAATACTCAGAAATAGTTTTCTATAAAGTCGTACGGCCACCTAGTTAACCTATTTGCTTCAAACTTGGAATTCTAGCAACGCAGTTATTAATGGTAAACAAGACACATTGTAACTTTACGTGGTGTTATCTTCAACTATAAGTTGTTGAGGTGAATTTTCAAGTATTTCGAAAACTGTAAGTATGGATTCTATTATCTAAATGACTAAATCAAAATGAATTCATAAATGTCTTGCAATGAAAAATCTAATTATACGCAACATTTTCAATAACACTAACTATTCTGCCGTAAATGTGCAGCAAATGAATGAATAAAAGTCATTTGTTATTATTACATGTTTGGAAATGATTGGAAAAAGTAAACTACAGAAACAATCAGCAATAATAAAAATTCATTCATCAGTGAAGTTTTAATAGTGGCTAAAATAGTAAATGATTTAAATTAAAGAAGGAAACAAGCTACAATTAATCCATAATTGATTGAAAATAATCAGTTAAATTAAAATAAGTTCGGTGTGAAATGTTTTAATTAATTATTCTGCACAATTAAACTTTACAAGGTCCATGGTTGATTGATTATTCCATAAATTATAGTGAAAAAATTCAAGAATTTTTTTTATAAATAGTCTGTCAGATTAACACATTTTATTTTAAAAGATTCATTATATGTTTTTCCCACCCAAAGAGATTGTTGTTCATTTTAGGCAAAACTGAAAGTTTGAATAAAAAAAAAAAAAACCTATGGCGCAACAGCCCATGAAGGGCCAAGGCTTGCCAGGCAGCGATTTGAATAGTGGTGAGCAGAGAGTGGTAAGCACGCAGCAGTTCCTTCGCAGTTTAGTTCCTGCCTTCGCTACCTAGGGCGCTACTAACTATAGCGCACGAAAAGTGAGTGCTAGCCACTAGACCAACGTGTGAGGACGACGAAAGTTCTTAAAATGACGAAATATAATCTTCAGAGTTTTCAAACCGATTAACAACCATTGAAAATACACGTTTTATGGTTCCTGTGCACGAAAAAATACTCTAAAAATTTTTTTTTTTTCAGTTTTTTTGTGATTTTCTCAAAAATAGCCCCCAACGATTTTTTTTAAACTTCATATATCAACCACACATACAAAGAGCTACAAAACTTTTATTTAAACATAGCTCCGAGCACTTTTGAGGAAGGGGGGTTTCAAAAGTGCTATTTCAGTTACTACACAATTCTGCCATCTAAATAATATTACTTAGAATTAAATATGTTGCGCAAATCCGGAGTTTGAAAAAAATCGGATAACCTAATATGCGCTAACTACTGAAAGTAGTTTTTATTTTTCTGTTATTTTTCTCTAAAACGGTTCCAAAGATTTTTTTTTTTTAAACATTAAATATTAATTTACACACATATATTTTATTTGCAACATTTCTCCGGGAAAATGCATTTAAGGGGGGGAGGTGTTGCGTTTATGTTTTCCTTTAATGTGCTATTTCTGTTCTACAATTTCGGCTACACAATTCTGCCAACTAAGTTTATTAATAATATTAATTAATAACTATATTAAGTAGAATTATATAAGCTGCCAAAATTCCCAGTTTGAAGATAATCGGTTGACCGGAAGTGCGACTTTACTAAATAGTTTCTTCAGTTATTTGTGATTTTCTCCATAAAAATACCGACGGTTTTAAACACTAATAAGAATTGAAGGCGTGAAGAAAATTTGCCATTTCACAGTAAGAGAAAGTCCGTGTGAGTGTTTCACACCAGATTATTTTTACTTCCTCTTACTCCTAGTAAGAGGAAGTATTGTAATCGTGTCAAATTTTCGATATCGGTTTTCAACGGAAATTCCGTTTTGAGGTTTCCTGAGTCCAAAAAAGTGGTTTTTAGCAAATGGTTCTGTGGTGGGGTGTGCCTGTGTGTGTGTGTGTGTGTGTGTATGTATGTGTATGTGAAACAGATAGCTCAAATAACGGAAAAACAGTAAGAACAGTTGAAACTTGATCTTCCGGTGTAGGTATCACGGTGGGCATCTGACACTACTTTTATCTGTCAAAATTCTCACGAAAAGTACACGACTAGTTGGAAAGAAATTTTTACTTTTGTTCTGCGATTTTCTCAAAAACGGCTCCGACGATTTTCTTTAAACTTCAAAAATCAACCACACATACAAAGAGCTACAACTTTTATTTGAAACTTTTCTCCGGAAAAATGCAGTGAAGGGCACTTTTGGGGGAAAGGTGGGGTTAGGTTTTTATCTAAAGTGCTATTTCAGTTTATTAGACAATTCTGTCATCTAAATAATGTTAATTAGAATTAAATATGTTGTTGAAATTCCGAGTTTGAAAAAATCGGATGACCGAAAGTGCAATTACTTTACCACTTTACTAAATGATTTATTCACTTTTTCGCAATTTTCTCAAAAATGGCTCCGATGATTTTTTGGAAACTTCGGATATAAACTAAACATGCAAAGATCTACAACTTTTATCTAAAACATTTCTCTGGAAAAATTCTTTTACGGGCACTTTTAGGGGAGGGGTGGGAATAGATTTTCATCAAAGTGCTATCCTAGTTGATTATACAACGACTCTATCATCAACGATCATAAGTTACTCCCCGCACACGAAATCGATGTGCTTGAAAATGCCGAGTTCAAGCCATAGCCGTTAAAACCGGAATTTTTTAGTGGCTGGCTTTACGAACAGTGTTTTTCAGTTTCGGACGATTTCATTAAATTTGGTCCACAAACTATAAAATTTGTCAATTATCATTTTGAGAACTGGAGTAAGAGAAAGTTGTGTGAGTGTTTCACACCAGATTTTTTTTTTTTTGTGTGTGACGTATATGGCGAATCAATCTTATTTATCTCACATTATTTATGAATGATTTAGAAAGAGCTTTAATGTCAGGCATCCTTAAAGAACAATTTCTAACTATGCGATTCTACCAACTAGATGCATTGGAAATTATGTGAATGCATTTACAGGAAGTATATAAGCGTTAAAGATATATACATTTTTGCAGAAATAGTGTAGTAATTCGTGTGCCATTCATCAATATAAAACTGTCAATAATTTGCAGATACAGCTACTATTAGGTATATTTCTAAAAATGATAAAAGATCCAGTATTAATGGCATCTTCCCAACTTTACACATGACGCTGCGTCAGTTAGCTACATTACGTAGTGGAAGAACGAAATGGAAAAATAACAGTTTTGGAAAATAGTTTAGTAAAATAATTTTGTGAAAATTAGCTAGTTCAAATAGTGTATTTTAGTGATGGGGATACAGCCAGGTACTACAATCTAGGTCAATGCAAACCAAGAGACAAAGGGCAAGAAACAGTTAGGGTTTTACAAAATAAAACTGTCCCTCGCAGACATACCAGCCTTATTTAAAGGATTTGAACTTATGAAGGGATGGACATTTCTTCAAAAAAACCGTCTAAATCAGAAATAAGGCCAGAACACTTGCTTCAGGATCGCTTCTTACCATTCAGTCGTCAGTGATCAGTAGATATAAAAGAGGGGGGGGTAAGAGGGGCTCATTCCACTGCGACCTGCAAATCAAGGTATCGAGGTCTATTGTGGATCCCCTTAAATTACAGGACAGTCCCCAGCTTATCCTAATCAATCCTAACAAAGCTGAGAGCGGCTCCGTCATGAAGCTTCGGGATTGCCCGTCCCCAATTGAAGAAACCTAATCCTCGCCAGGCCGGCGTACTCACAAAGGATGTACGCCGGGGTCTCCTCCTCTACCTTGCAGAATCGGCATACCGCACTATCCGCAAGTTGTAGGGTGGTACATGTGTCTGTTCAGCCTACAATGCCCTGTTAGTAGACCACAATTAACCTTATATCCCTTCGGGTCTGGCTCAGTAGGTCTCTGGTAAATTTAGGCAAATGTCTTTTGATAAAGAGCTTTGCCTGCCTCTGTCCTGGTGTTCTCTCCCACCTACGCAGACGCTGTTCTTCTATCCAACCCCTAATAGAAGTTTGGATGAGGCTCCTGGACAAGTCGCAGAAGGGTTCGGGGCCTATAAAGGTATCCTGCGAACTCTCCCTCGCTAGGGCATCCGCCCTCTCATTGCCCAGAAACCCCGCATGTCCTGGCACCCAGGCGAGTATCAGTTTATTCCGAGTACCCACCTCGGTGAGGGCAAGTAGGCAGTCTCACTCCAGTCTTGAGACCATTTGGTGTGAGGAAAGTGCCATCAGGGCTGCCTGAATGTCGGAGTCAGTGTCAGTGATGGTGATTTGCCTTTATTCTAGATAACATCTGATTTATTAAGATATAGTTGTGATATTGTAAATTACTTAAATTTGCTTAGAGAATAATATATTTATTTTAAAAACAGTGGTGCTCTCTTGATTATTACGAATACTTCTCTCTTAAACATATATACTTACAAGCCCCTTTACAAAACCGCTCACGCCACTACTACCAACTAAACAACAACACACTAAAAACATTTCAATTACAACCCAGTGGTGGTCAACTGAACTATTCACACCAAGCATGAACATCTTTTTATAAATTTATTATAAATATAAATTCCATATCAAAATATTTATTTACCATCTCCAATAATAATTATTTATTTGTCAACAAACGATGCGTAACTATTACAATTAAGGAGGTAATTTCATGGTTTTATGAGTAAGTGCTGTGCTATTAAATTTTTCATGTTTTTAAGTGTAGAAAATGACGTATTCATACTTATTTTTGTCTGATTCCTTGAGACTATAATAAAAATAAAAATAAAGAAATAAGATGTCCTTTTGTTGTTCTAAGAAGTGATCCTTTAATTTTTTATAATTAAAATATAACTATTTATTGATAATTTAGAACCTATACTTTTTGTTTTTTTATCTAAATCTTTTAGATAATCTGAATCTTTTATCTAAATCTCGTTGCCTAGAAAGTTACAAAATCAAAAACAACAATCCGTAATTTCGGAGCCAAAAAATGCTAATCAATTGATAAAAGACATAAATAAAAATTGTTTTTATTTCTTATTACTTTTTGTACTACTACTTTCCTATCAAATTTTTCGATATCAAGTTTTCACCGGAAATACACGTTCTGAGGTCCCGTGAGTAAAAAAAAAAAAGTTTAAACTTGAAATTCCGTTTAGGTATCACCATGGCATATGAAATTAGTTGTCTGTCGAGATTCCTCAACCAAAAGCATCACTTAACTGAATGTTTTTTTTCTCCCCACAAAAATAGATCCAACGATTTTCTTTCTCTCTCTCTTCCTAGCGCTACGGCCCATTGAGGACCAAGACTTGCTCAACGATTCTCCTCCATTCCTCTCTATCAACTGCCTCCCTCCTCCATCGTTTGACTCCAATCCTCCTCTACGTCCTCCAGCCAACTCACACGTGGCCTTCCTTTCTTTCTCATTCCCCCAATCTTGCCATATAACATTTTTTTGGGAACTCTTCCTATACCCATCCTATCCACATGACCCAACCATCTCAATCTATTCTTTTTAACAGTATCACCAATGTCCGGCTGGCTATACATTTCTCTAATTTCAGAGTTGCTCAAAATTTTAATTTCACCGTTAACCCACTTTGGGCCATATATTTTCCTTTCCCACACGTTGAAAAGTCTCTCACTCGCTTTTGTGAGGACCCACGCTTCGCTGCCATACATGACTACCGGTCGTATTATGGTCTTATACACTAACACTCTCATACTAAGAGGTAGTGTGTTGAAATTTAAAACCTTCTGGTCTGCATGGTAACAACGATTCCCTGTAGCAATTCTTGCTTTTATTTCTGTTACCATGTCATTATCTGCAGTAAATAACGTCCCAAGATATTTAAATTCTTGTTTGACCGGAAATTCATGCTGAAGAAACTTTATTGTTGATTGTCCACTTCTAGGAGACATTCTCATGTACGCAGTTTTAAGGTCCTTTATTTTAAGCCCCCGACTACTCGCTCCCTTATCGAATTCTTCAAGAACTCCAGACCTTGCTGACAATGTTCTGGATGAAATGACCAAGTCAACGGCGTAGGCCATCTGCTGAATTAGTCGGTTGCATATCGTCCCTCCTGGGTTCGTGCGGATGTTCCTCATCATACCTTCCATTACGAAGTTAAAAATGGTTGGAGCTAGTGGGTCACCTTGCCTTACGCCACAGCCTACAGTGAATTCATTCGTCAGGCTATTCCGTACTTTAACCCGACACTTGGTACCTTGGAGAGTCATTCGACACAGGCGAATTAATTTCTTGGGTATTCCAAATTGTACCATATCTTTAAAAATCTTAGACCTCTCTACACTGTCATATGCCTGCTTTAGATCTACAAATAAATGATGCAGGCTAACATTATACTCATATGCTTTTTCATTCATTTGTTTCAATGAGAAGATCTTCGGAATCCACTCTGATTCTAACCCACTTCTTTTTCCATAAGGTGCTATTCTTTTATTTAATACAATGGAGAGAATCTTATAGGCCGTACTTATTAAGGCAATACCCCTATAATTGTCGCACTTCAGCTTATCTCCTTCTTTGTAGATCGGGCAGATAACTGCCACACTCCACTCCTCTGGCATTTTTTCTTTCGTCCACATTTAAAATATCAAATTATATATGAAATGTGGACGATTTTCTTTAAACTTAGTATGTCAACTACACACACAAAGAGCTACAACTTTTATTTCAAACATTTCTTCGGGAAAATATATTTAAGATCATTTATATGGGTGAGGGTGGGAGTTGTTACATTTTCTTCTGAAGTGCTATTTCAGTTTATTACACAATTCTGTAATGTAAATAATATTAATTAGAATTAAATATGTTGTTGAAGAAAGTCGGATGATCGAATGTGCATTTTTTATTGGAAAGTATTTTTCAGTTTTCTGCTATTTTCTGTAAAACGGCTCCAATGATTCTCTTTAAACGAAGAATGTAAACTACACATATAAAGAGCTACAACTTTTATCTGATCATTTGAGGTGGATTTGGAAGGAGTAGGGGTAGGATACTTTTTCCTCAATAGTTGATATACAATTCTACCATCTAAACAAAATTAAAAATAGAAATAACTATATTGTCAAAATTACCAGTTTCAAGAAAATTAGTAAACCGGAAGTGTGTTTTTAAGGAATAGTTATTATAGTTTTCCCGATTTTCTCCATAAAAGCACCAACAAATTTCATTAAATTTGGTATACAAAATATAAAATTTGTCAATTACAATTTTCTGAACTACAGCAAGAGAAACTTGTGTGAGTGTTTCACAGCAGAATTTTGTTTCCAATGAATCTGCTGTTCTCCCCACTAATATAATATCAGGATGACGACACTAAGAGCACTATTTTCAGATTTATTTCAGCTTAGAAATTTCCTTTAATGGGAAGCTTGTTGGTGGGATAACTTCGCCGCCAACATCCGGTATTGACTTCTAAAGCTTTTCTTTGAATGATAAAGTTGCAGTCCGTTAGTAGCATACATAACAGGGCCTGGCTTCATGTTCCCGAAGAATCTGCAGACGCTACCGCATTTGAGGCCTAATTTTTATCAACACTTCTAAGTGTATAGTGGTCTGCCTCAGAGCAATATTCTGTTGGCTTTCTCCTACTTTATGAGCCTTTTTATTAGGATTTTTATCACATCGTCAGACTCAATATACTTCATGATGACGTACCAAAGGCGGGAAATACAAGGAGAACTTATCACTCTTAATAGTTACGTAAAATTATATATACTAGACTTATAAAGTATGGTTATTATCAAAATAAACTCCCTCTATTTGATTTTTATCTACTTGCAACGGGTATGATAAACAAACTCGCAAAAATATTCTACATTTCTCTTGAATTGTGTTGTTTGGTTTTATGTGAACACCATTGAGAAGAATGTATTACCATCTGGTGGGATTATGAACAGGAGGTGAAGAGCATGAGTGTCCTACGTGAGCAGCGAGAGGAGTGGGTGACATTTTGAATAACCGCTTAGCTCAAGGAATTAATAAATATATTTCTAAACATTATAATAAATTTTGGATTTAATTCTTTCTATTTTTAACAAGCTCATGGACATTAAGGTAATAATAATATGCACCGTATCGTCGTTAGCGTGTGTCAACTTATATTTGCAATTTTCATCATTGCAACAGAAACAGAAAAAATAAACAAACACACAAGATTTCAGTTCAATCAGATGACGTCACAATAAGATTTTGGCTAGAATTGGTACACCAGAAATACCAATGTTGAATTGATTTTTTTTTTTTTTCTTACAATTTTCCCCAAAATAGGTCAGTCGATTTTTTTTACTTTCTCTTACTCCTAGTAAGAGTATTGTAATCGTGTCAAATTTTCGATATCGAGTTTTTACCGGAAATATCCGTTTTGAGGTCTCCTGAGTCCAAAAAAGTGGTATCTAGCAAATGTTCTGTGTGCGTGTGTATGTATGTATGAGAACAGCTTAGCCCAAAAATGAAAAAGCGTAGAAAGTTGAAACTTGACATTCCCGTTTAGGTATCACAATTGGATCTGACTGAACGTTATCTGTCAAAATTCCTCAACCGGAAGTACCACTTTGCTAGCTGGTTTTTTTTACTTTTTTGCAATTTTCTCAAAAATGGCTTCGACGATTTTCTTTAAACTTGGTATATCAACTACATGCACAAATTACTACTACAACTTTTATTTGAAACATTTCTCCAGGAAAATTCATTTAAGAGAACTCACTTCTGGCGGATGGGTAGGGTTATGTTTTCATCTAAAGTGCTATTTCAGTTTATTGCACAATACTGTCATCTAAATAATGTTAATAGAAAATTGAATATGTTGTTGAAATTCCGTTTAAAAAAAAAAAATTGGATAACCCGGAAGTGCGTTTATTTTACCACTTTATTAAAAATGATTTTTTTCACTTTTTTGCAGTTTTCTTAAAAATTGCTCCGACGATTTTCTTGAAACTTCTAATATAAACTAAACATACAAAAAGTTCTACAACTTTTATTAAAAAACATTTCTATGGGAAAATTCATTTTAGGACACTTTTAGGGGAGGGGGTTTAGGTTTTCTCTAATGTGCTATTATAATTGATTATACAACTCTATCATCAGAAGAAAATTAATTAGAAATAAATAGATGGCCAAAATTCTGAGTTTCAAGAAAATCAGTAAACCGGAAGTGCGCTTTTACTGAACAGTTTTTTTTTTTTCAATTTTTGACGAATTTCATTAAATTTGGTACATCAACTATAAAATTTGTCAATTATAATTTTGAGTACTAGGGAGTAAGAGAAAGTTGTGTGAGTGTGTCACACCAGATTTGTTTTTTTTTTTTTTTAGACTTGATATATCAACTGAGACATTTCGATATATGATTTTATTTGTAATATTTTTTTACTTTTTCTTACTCCTCCTAGTGAGAGGAAGAATAATTTCTCAATTGTAGAAGGAGCAGTTTCGCAAAATAAAATTGGCGAGTAATGTCCCGAACAATTCACTGTCCTCCAGACAAATGAAGAAATGTCTGATAAAGACGTAGAAAATTTTATTGATATAAAATCACCCAGTGATTCTAACCTAATTTGAAAAAGCAATAGAGTTTGTAACCATGCAATTTGGAATCACATCAAAGAACTACAGAAGATAGTGAACAATTTGTCATTTTGGAAAGTAAAAAAAAAAAAAAGTCCTAGGCGGTTGAGAAACTCTTGAAGATTGAAGATAATAAACTATGAGCATGAATTTGTAATTTACGAGGCATGTCCAATAAGTAAGTGTATTGAGGCTCTCAAGGCCGGAGGGATTTTCTTTTTGACATGTTGGCTACACTGTTGTGTAGCCTGATTCCTCCCCTCCGCAACGAGACCAGTTCAAGGTCAGTACGTTAAGAACTGTTGACGCGACAATACGTTTCGTGAAAAATGTCAATCCAATCTCCCGCCAAGTTTGAAATATTCAAGGTCGGGCAAGAGTTTTTGAGAAGCTACAAACTCCATGGAGATGAATTTCTCCGTACACTACACACCTGAAACCAAAAGGTGGCGTTCACCTCTTCACCCTCCGCCAAAAAGTTCAAAACCACAATTTTAGCCAAGAAAAATCATGGCATCCGTGTTTCGGGACTGTCAAGATATAATTTTAATTGAATATATGCCTCAAGGGGAGACCATCAACTCTCCAAGATACTGTGAGACCCTAAAAAAATTGCGGAGGGCGATTCAGAACAAAAGGAGAGACATGTTGACAAAGGGAGTCTGCCTGCTGCACGACAATGCCACCAGACCACACACGGCCAACGCCACGAAGGAACTGCTTGCCTCGTTTAAATGGGACCTTCAGATTACTATCTCTTTACCTCCCTGAAGCTGCACATGGGTGGAAAAAGGTTTTCGACGAGGAGGTGAAGGGGAAGGTGGAGAAGTGGACGAAGGGGTTGGCGGGAAACTACTTCGAGGAAGGCATCAAAAATTAATACCCCGGTTCACCACGTGCATTGAGAGGAATGGTGACTACGTCGAAAAATAGCTTACATATGTACAAATGTAACCAGGTAATTTTTTTGTTCAAATAAAAATTTTTGTAACCTACAAAAATTCAGTACACTTACTTACTGTGGACATGCCTCGTACATCAGCATTCCCTTGCAATACTATAGAAAAGTATCCTTTATAGCTGAAATACAGCGCACCCTGTGTGTTGAATGACATTTCTATGCAGGCAAGGAAGTTAGAAAAATTCGGTAGTAATCACTTGCAATGGTTCTGAATGAAGATGCGGATTTTCCATTTTCTTATGAGTTCGCTGCCATATTATGAGAAAAGTGCTAGAACATAGGACCAGTGGTTGGTGCGGATAAAATTATTGCAACTAGTGTTGAGCGAAGAGGACCTGTATGGGGTCATTTTCAAGCGGTTATATCGTTCATGCAGGAAGTCATCATCTAGCCACAGTTGGGAAAATGTTCCAACAAAGTCCTCCCGAAAAATGAGACCTAGCTTTGTACTTCACGCTTCTAACAATATGTAAATATACAGTCCACCTACAATTTGTGTATTTTTTGTCAGTTGCAATACTCCATTATGGTTAAAAAATTTGGCAAAGTTACTGTTTCTTTCATCTGCTACTATCTATAATTTCTGATTTTTTTTTATATAATATTTTATAATAAATTACTGAATAGTTAATAAAGTTTTTTCTTACCTTAACCATTACAGCCAGTTTTCTACACTGCCGAAAAATAATCCCGATTATTTATTTGTTTTAAGATATTCTTTTCAATTCTCTTGTATAGACGATGCTGGTGATATTCTGAAATACTCATACAAGTGTTTTGGATTGCTTGAAAGGTCTCTTTAAAATAACGTTCGGTACTTCTCTTATTGTCCCCTTGCACCAAACAACATGTTCTATTTTTCTCCATTGTTCATCGATAATAACTTCAATAAAGGACTTTCATAGAAATTAAATAAAATAAAAAAAAAATCATCTGTGAGTATTCTATCTTGGCTAGAAGACAGAGGTATACGGATAGAATCTGTTTACAGTGTAACCACTATGTTCTGACGAATAGATTTGAACTGTTCTGACGAACTCGACGACTTCGTTTTGGAATAAGCATCTACACCGTAACCATAACTTAAACAAAATATCAAATTTGTGCTTACGCTCTTGGAACTGTGCCTGCGAGAAAATAAAAAACCCTCCATTATTTGGATTCCCGGTCATGAGGGGATAAGAGAAAATGAATCTGCCGACAAAGCTGCTAAAGAAGCGGCATCAATGTCTTGTAGAGACGAACGTGTCCTTGCAGTCGATTGGAAAGCTTTTCTAAAAAAACAATATCCTTCAAACTGGGAAAAGGAATGGCAATCAGTGCAGCTGTCAAATAAACTAAGGAATTTCAAGGGTACCACAAAGAAATGGTCAACCTCAAATCGAGAGTCTCGGCGAGAAGAAGTTGTCCTAGCGAGAATGAGACTCGATCACACCATGTGAACACACACCCACATATTCCGAAGAGAACCTCAGCTAGTACGCAGTGCTTGCAATACGACATTAACGGTCCCGCATATTCTGTTGGAATGTTCGAAATATGTAAACACGCGGGGAAAAGTAAATTTACCGACCAGTCTTAAGCCGGCTACACACACACACACACGTAACTGCATACTTGAACGGTACACATGCGCAGCCCGCTTGTACATGCATAATTGATCGTTTGTATGGAAAACTTGCACAAGTCAGAAAATGTTTAAATTTTCATACGACATACTTGTGCCGCCGTCTTGTTTATGTTTAAAACGTTGTTGTGCAACCTCTCAGTCTTGTGCTCGCCAAAGCGTTTCTTTTACTTTGCGAGTAAAAGTGTATAAAGGTTACATTAAAATATATAATTTATAAATAATTATGTCGGTTAATTTTAGAAAGGGGCATAGATCAATTATAGAAGAATTTATTCATATCTAAGAAAGCAAACCGTGTCTGTGGAATGTAAAACTCATATTTAGTAGAATTTCTTAACTCCATACGGTACCAAGGTTGCTTGCACAAATAAAACTTAAAACTGGTTTACTAATTGCTACTCATGTCAATAGAATGCCAATACATGAATGCACCAAATCTCACTTAATTAAAGCAATGGTTTAATTGTAATCCTCTAATTCCCGATGCACCTTCCAACTCCAAGTACCGGTAGTTTTCAGTTTCTATCTGTTTGTAATACTGTGAGACTACCACGATAAGGGGAAAAAAGAGGTTGCTTATGCCAGACTAATAACAAAACTTTCAGAAATAGAGTCAAATGTTACTCGAGATAAAGTAGTGAAAAAGATTAACGGTATGCGTACCAATATCAGGAAGGAGAGGTAGAAACTGGAAGAATCGCAGCGTTCTGGGGTTGGTACCAACGATGTTTATGTGCCTTCACTATGGTACTATAATATGTTCAATTTTTTGGAGGATCAAGGGATAATAAATTAATGTGTGAATAGCTTTTTCGTTTCTTCAGCCATTCTTTACACCACAAAGAACGATCTTTTCGTTGACTTTTTCTTCGGTAAATTAAAACAAGAGCAGCTAAAGCGAGATCGTCGTCTTCGGCCATAGTCGCCAGCTGCTATCTGTTCAAGAATAGATGAGCCGTGTGGATCACATGTATACTTGCGCAAAAGACCTACGCATGTATACCGTTCAAGTATGCAGTAACGTGTGTAGCCGGCTTTACAGATGTACGAGGGGGTTTTGTCTCTGGGGTATAGTAGTGAACCCAAGTTTCAGCTGTAGTCACAAACCGGCGCAAAAAATCTTGTTGGTTGCGCTGAAAACGGGCCAGACTTTGTTCGGGCATTTCCAATCTGGTACGTTTGTGGTCCAATGACAAGAGCCGCGGCACCCATCTTGCCGATAATTTTTTCATTCCTAATTCTTCGGTTAAAATGTGATATACCCGTTCAGATGACATCCCTATAGCTTCAGCAATCTCTCGCACTTTCAGTCGACGATCCTCCATGACCATTTTATGCACTTTTGCGATAAATTCTGGGGTCGTAGCACTTTTTGGCCGTCCACTACGCGGATCATCATCTAAGCTCTCCCGACCAAATTTAAACTCGCTGGTCCACTTGGCAACAGTTGAATATGAAGGAGCAGAGTCCCCCAGTGTGTTCTGAAAATCGGCATGAATTTCCTTTGCTTTCATACCTTTCCTTACAAAGTACTTAATCACTGCTCGAATCTCAGTTTTTTCCATTGTCACAAATCACTACGCGGGAACAACAACAAAGAGTCGTCACTACCACTCTCCTGCAGCAAGAGCACTGACGCGCCACGTGTTCACTCTCAAAGGATGTGTGATTATTGCCCGGGAACCTCGTTGCTCCAGCACTGACATCTAGCGGTGATTCCGAGAACTTTTCAAACCACCCTCGTATTAGGAGACAATGAAGGCAATATCAGTAAGACTTTCGAATATCTTAGGGAGGTTCATGTATTTCATTTGTTGTGAAACTAGTTGTACACAGGTATGTGTTTAGTTGTTTGGTGGTGTCTTGTGTATAGGTATTTATTTTATAAGTGATATAAGGGAGTAGATATTGTGGGTTTGCTGTAGAAATTGGTAGACTGGTGGGTATGGATATGCATCCCGGATGAGTGCTTACAAATTAGAAACATGTGCAAATTAAAAAAATCCAAAAAAAAAATAATAATATATAACTGGTTATTTTAAATAAATTGAACCATTTTCAACAGCCATCAATTTTTATTTAATAATCTTCCAACGTTTCATGCACTCTACGTGCCATTATCAAGGAATAACAATTCTAGTGTACATTCTTGTTAAAACATTTAATGGTATTTTACTGTATCTATGTTGAGAGGCTTCGTCCATTTAGATTTAATTATTTTTTCTGTTTTATTCTTTTTATTTATATGCTGTGTATGTATCACCTAAAAAGTGTTGTCAATAATATATTTCTTATTTAGAATATTGATTTGTCATGGCTGTGTTAGTACTGACACCTTGCTTATTATCAGACACATAATCATCTGATAATAGAACAGGGTTCATCCCAGCCCAGACCACCACGTGAGCTGCCATAAGCAAGGTGTCAGTACTAACACAGCCATGAAAAATATGAATACAACTACATTATAACTAATACAGTAAAATAAATTCCTTTCCACAATAAAAACCACGTGGTGCTCTTCATACTAATTGAGGCGAATCATATTATTAACATCAATATTCTAAATAAGAAATATATTATTGACAACACTTTTTAGGTGATACATACACAGCATATAAATAAAAAGAATAAAACAGAAAAAATAATTAAATCTAAATGGACGAAGCCTCTCAACATAGATACAGTAAAATACCATTAAATGTTTAACAAGAATGTACACTAGAATTGTTATTCCTTGATAATGGTATGTAGAGTGCATGAAACGTTGGAAGATTATTAAATAAAAATTGATGGCTGTTGAAAATGGTTCAATTTATTTAAAATAACCAGTTATAAAGTAAATCGAAGAAACAGCAAATAATTAAACATTTAATAATAATAATAATAATAAATAACAAAAATTTGTGCTTATCACGGATTTTCTCATTTTTGAGATTATTTTGTTGCCATACAGACAGACATACGTAGAAAATTAGCTAAAAATATTTTTCCAATTTTAAAGCACTTCCGATTCATGTATTTCTGGTGAAATATTAAAAATTTGAAAATATGAACTCAATCACAATACTTCCTGCTACAGCAATTAAGAGAAATTAAAAATTAAGTACAATTTTAAAAATAATATTCACGTAAAATAAATAAAACAATTAAATAAACAAATAAAACAATTGTAAATAAATATTTAGAAGATTGGCGGAACTGCGAAAGGAAAGTTTATAATGAAAGACTTAACCTTGACCTAGACCTCTCCTGCCTGGTGGCTGGTGGCGATCTACAACAACCCCACAACAACATAACCTGATCACCATGAACCATATAAATTTTCACCACATACTTTCTCTCAAGAGTCTCTCACCTGTACCACCACTTCCTCTATATAAAAGCTTGCACAACGATCAATTCTAACCCTCTGGCAATTGTGAGTCCACCCCTCCACCAATCCAGAATCCCTATAATATTATTATGCTCAACATTTTATTACATTTTACCACAATATGTTAATCATTGAAAGAATTCATTTTTTTTTATTTATTTTTACTTTCTCTTACTCCTAGTAAGAGGAAGTATTGTAATCGTGTCAAATTTTCGATATCGAGTTTTCACCGGAAATATCCGTTTTAGGGTCCCCTAAGTCCAAAAAAGTGGTTTTTAGCAAATGGTGTGTGTGTGTGTGTGTGTGTGTGTGTGTGTGTGTGTGTATGTATGTATGTGAACAGCATAGCTCAAAAACGAAAAACCGTAGAAAGTTGAAATTTGATATTCCGTTTAGAGGTCACCATGGGATCTGACTGTACGTTTATCTGTAAAAATTCCTCAACCGGAAGTACCACTTTACTAGTTGGATTTTTTAGTTTTTTGCGATTTTTCTCAAAAATGGCTCCGACGATTTTCTTTAAACTTTAACATCAACCACACATACAAAGAGCTACAACTTTTATTAGAAACATTTCTCCGGGAAAATGCATTGAAGGGCACTTTTGGGGGAGGGTGGGGTTAGGTTTCCATCTAAAGTGCTATTTCAGTTTATTAGACAATTCTGCCATCTAAATAATGTTAATTAGAATTAAATATGTTGTTGAAATTCCGAGTTTGAAAAAATCGGATAACCGGAAGTGCGTTTACTTTACCACTTTACTAAATGATTTATTCACTTTTTCGCATTTTCTCAAAAATGGCTTTGACGATTTTTTTGAAACTTCGTATATAAACTAAACATGCAAAGATCTACAACTTTTATCTAAAACATTTCTCTGGGAAATTTCTTTTAAGAGCACTTTTAGGGGAGGGGGGGTTAGATTTTCATCAAAGTGGTATCCTAGTTCATTATACAATTCTATCATCCAAACATAATTAGTTAGAAATAAATAGATGGCTGAAATTCCGAGTTTCAAGAAAATTAGTAAACCGGAAGTGCGCTTTTACTGAACAGTTTTTTCAGTTTTCGACGAATTTCATTAAATTTGGTACACAAACTATAAAATTTGTCAATTATCATTTTGAGAACTGGAGTAAGAGAAAGTTGTGTGAGTGTTTCACACAAGATTTTTTTTTTTAATAAAATAAGCTTTTTTGTAATAGCTTGTATGAAATTTTGAGCAATTTCTAAGTACTCTTTCCTTTCTTTTTTTGTAAACTCCCCATGCGATCTTGCTCTGTTTGAAGCAAATTTAAATAAGTGAGTGATTTGACAGGAGAGTAAAGTCCACATTTATATATACTGGAGTCCAGGTTTGCCCATACGAGTACAAAAAAAAAAGGACTGTGGCAATTGAACGAGACTTAGAAAGACGAGTTTACTCTCGGCTAAATATTATATTTTTTCTACTACACCAGCTAGAACTATTTAAAATTGGATATTAAAAAAAGAAGGTAAAACATGTAGATATGTAGACTATTAACAGAACCATTGTCCATTGTACAAGAGGATTTTTTCCTTCAGAAGGTGAAGAAAGTCACATTATATTTTCGGGAAGTACGGGTAGTAGGGACGAAAATTAAAGTGCTATAGAACATACAAAATTTATTGAAAATGTAATTTTTTATTACAAACACATTAAGTAACATCTCCCATTTATGTATGAAAAATTATATCCTCCATATGACCACCCAAGGCCACGCGGCAACGAGCATCGCGTTCACAAACATCTAGTGGGATGCCATTAATAACCATTAACTTGGTGATAAAATTCAGTTGTTGGGCTCGTCGGCGAACCGATTTTCTGGAGCTTACGATCACACATTATCACGCACGACAGCAATGTTTTCTTCTGTTCGAACAGAACGCGGTCGTCCTGTTTTTTTAACATTTGCAACAGAACCCGTGGTCTCAAACTTCTGGATCAACTTACGAACTCTGAGGCTTCGGTTGGAGCAGCGTTATGTCCGAGTGTCACACGCAATTCACGAACGGTTGTTGTGGGGCTTTCACTGTTTTTGTAAACTTTTTATCACTTGAATACGTTGCTGAGTTGTCATCTGCTCCATGACGAAAATAAAGATTAAACAACAATGCTCACCTACAAACAAACGCTATCAGGCTACTAATGGGAAGGATAGCAGATAACACACATGAAAAAAACATTGCCGCCAACCGTCATATGACAAAATGGCGCCCAATTCAATTTCGTCCCTACTTCCAGTACACCCCTACATTATAAAATAAATCTTTAAAAAATTTCTATTTTATTATTTAATAAATTTTAAATATCTAGAGATAATAAAAGTACAACTTTAGCCACTAATCTTTAGTGAAATAATCGTTCGTTACATTACTCAGCTGTCGGAGAAAAAATTAATTTATGTGTATGATTCTAAGGATTTAGTCTGCATTAGGAATTAAGTTTTTGAACAACATTTGACACTTTCTAATCCTTGTGACTGTAGCAGTTTAAAGCTCTATACAAGAAAGAACCAATATCATGGAATAACGTTAATAAAAATAATAATTAGTTGCAATTAAAAATAAGAAAACAGAATATATTATAACACTGATTCTAAACTCCAGATAAACTATTTAATAAAAGCGAATGCTATTTAGCACTTGACTTTTAACAATAAGCTCATTAAGAAAGATAATTACTTCTCCTTCATTCTAAAATAAATTATCCATCCAATATTTTTCATTCTCTCGTGAATTCCATTTCTGCGCTAACTTCAAAATCCTATCCACTAGAACTTTCTTAGTTTTTAGGGCAAAAAGTCTCAAAGATACTTCCTAATTAAAGATCATACGAGAATGTCGAGTTGCAAATGGTATACCAGGTAATCAAAAATATGTCTCAATTTATTGTGATACTAGTTGCCCTACTAGTTTGCTGTTATTCTTTTTTACTTACCCAGACGTTTGAAACACAATCAAACAAGCCAATTTAAGCTGGGCATAACTTAAGACTGACTTTCTTAGCATAACCTGTAAGGGCTGTCACTATAGTGTTCATCCACATTCTAATATCCGGACATTTTAAGTGATGAAGCCAGTGGCAAAGGTACTCTGAAAAAGTATACACCCTCACCAATGTTTTTCGGCCAACTACAATCTTCTTTTTTTTTGCGTTGGCTGCAGAGCCATTCGGTATAGTAGAGCAATCCAGTGTCAAAACCGAATTTATTCCGCTAGATCTCAAGAATCAGCCTTACATATATGCATTACTTTTTTACACAAATTGATAACTTGATTTATCCTTCTGCGTGGTATATAAATTTATATGAAGAAATCCTAATTAAATCATACATATTAGTCACTTTCGAAACACTCAATATATAATGATTAGAAAGGAACCAAATCTGGGAATATTTAATATTTCTCGTAATAACTTAATCCTAAATTCTAATTTATCTGAACCTATATACATCTATTTACGCAGCTTTCACACACACATTCATACTAATAGCGGGGTGACAATACCGGCTCAGGCCCGCCCCGTCCTGAAATGAAGTGGCTCCCAATTATTTACAATATTTACATATATAACCAACAAGTAGACTAAGCATTCGCAATTTAGGCTTGAACCTACTTGATAGGAACTTATAGTACTCAGAGCGGCTTTCTGCTTTAATAATTGTTAAAATTAGAATCCATATTTTGATTACCATTCCACGACAATAGAAATCTTATAAGGACCTTCTTTAAATTTGATATTGTCTTTAATAAATTCCCTTTTTTCCGGCTATTAATGGAAGTATGTCATTCTGTGCAAGACACTGATTTTATTAATTCTTTTGCATTCGTTATTAACTTTGTGAGCTGAGCACGTTATGTTTTCCCGCAGTTGTAAATCTATTTTCATAAAATAGTATTATTCACATAATATAACTAACAGCGTCACTTGCGTTTCGTTTCATTAATAAAATTCAGGTTCATAAAGAAACTAGTAACTTTATTTACTAATTTCAAAACATTATAATAATCCAATTGTCTAATTCAACCAATAATACATATTTTTTCACATTCTCGTTTTTTCAAGTATTGTAATCGTGTCCAATTTTCAATATCGCGATTTTACCAGAAATATACGTTTTGAGGTCTACTGAGTCCAAACAAGTGGCTTTTAGCAAATAGTCTCTGTGTGTGTGTGTGTGTGTGAACAGCATAGCTCAAAAACGAAAAACCGCAGGAAGTTGATACGTGATATTCCGTTTAGGAATCACCATGGGATCTGAATGATCCTTATCTGTCAAAATTCCTCAACCGGAAGTACCACTTCACTAGTTTTTTTTTTACTTTTTTTGCGCTTTTCTCAAAAATGGCTCCAATGATATTCTTCAAACTTGCTATATCAACTACACATACAAAGAGCTATAACTTTTATTTGAAACATTTCCCTGGGAAAATTCATTTAAGGACAGTTATGGGGGAGGAATGGGGGTTAGGTTTCCAATCTAAAGTGCTATTTCAGTTTATTAGACAATTCTGTCATCTAAATAATGTTAATTAGAATTATATATGTTGTTAAAATGCCGAGTTTGAAAAAAAAAAATCAGATAACCGGAAGTGCGTTTACTTTACCACTTTACTAAATGATTTTTTTCACTTTTTCGCAATTTTATCAAAAATAGCTCAGACGATTTTCTTGAAACTTTCTACTTATAAAGATCTACGAGTTTTATTTTAAACATGTCTGTCTTCATTTAAGGGCAATTTTAGGGGAGGGTTCGGGGTTATGTTTTTCTTTAAAGTGCTATCATAACTGATTTTACAATTCTATCATCTAAAGAAATTTAATTAGAAATAAATAGATGGCCAAAATTCTGAGTTTCAAGAAAATTAGTAAACTGGAAATGCGCTTTTTTACTGAACAGTTTTTTTTTTTCAGTTTTCGATGAATTTTATTAAATTTGGTACACAAACTATAAAATTTGTCAATTATAATTTTGAGAACTGGAGTGAGAGAAAGTTTTGTGATTGTTTCACACCAGATTTTTTTTTTAATTTAAGTCTCGTCAACATCTATGGTCATTAGCGCCCGGAGCCTTCTCAGTGCACTGCCGGCCTCCGGACAGTGTTCTCTCGTTACAGGCAACACTGTCCATCACCGGACAGTAAGCTGTAGAGGCTCCTAGGAAGGAAAAAAAATTATACATATTATCACGATCTTAATTATATAACGACCACTACTGTTCAAACAAAATAATAAGTGCTAAAGATTCCAACTTCAGTTTTTTACATCTCTAAGTTTAAAAATAAATCCTAGAAATAGTTTTCGACAAAATTCTGAATTACTGAAAAAAAAAAACACTCGTAAAGAGAGTTTGTTTTTTTTTACGATAAAATGGATTTTAACCGATTCATTCTTGTCGGCTTCTATTGTTGGTAATTTAAACGGAATATTTCAAGTTAGAGCTTACGGCGATTTTTTTTTTTCTTTTTAAGAACTTACAAACATAGACACAAAACATGGTATGAATACGTAACAGATCTGATAATTTTAATCCGTTGAAAATCGATTTCTGAATTTTAACGATTCTTTTACACTATTCTTGTAGAAGTAAGATAAATTTAAAAAAAAAAAAAAAAACGAAAAACCTTTTGGCGAGGTTGTCCTTGCCGAGTAATACCGCTGATAATACAGAAGTTGTTCAACTCTTTCAGTTGGAAGTTGAAGAGATAAAGGAGATGCAACTTAAGAAAATACCGTTTTCGACACATTTAATTGCATTAAAAATTAGATTTCTTTAATCTAACCTATTGCAAAACTCTTATAAACCTCTTAAGTTACGAGTTAAGAAGGTAACAGCAGACATCATATTTAATATTAAACACACGAGGAGAAGTGGTTTACTTTCATCTAGACTATCATCAATTCGATGTTACTCATTATTTGGTTATAACAAATTAACGGTTGAATGTTAACGAATAGTTATTAAATAAATTTGGTGTGAAACACTCACACATCTTTCTGTTTATTATTATGCCGGGTGCCTAATGGCGTGGGACCTAAGCCTATGTAGCTTTTATCCCTCCGATGCCCCCCATATTCCCTTAATTAATCTCCTCCGGTAGCTTACCGCTCAATCTACAATATCTCAAGATATCCTTAAACTCCAACTCGCCCAGGCAATTCTGCGAGACTGGTGCCCTCCCAAATACGCGAAACCTAGTACCAGCGAAACGGGGACACTGACATAAATAGTGTTACACCGTTTCCCTGACTCTGTCGTTGCAGTTCTGACAAATGGGACCAGACGTCCTTCCTATGTTAAACAAATGACTAGACACCCAAGTGTGTCCAGTCACTACCCCCACCAAGGTCCTCACACCTGTCCTACTGAGGGACAGGAGATACTCCGAAATTCCCTGCTTATTCACTTTTATAAATCTTTTAGCTTGAGGCACCCCTGCGTGTCCCCCCAGCATTTCTCCAAGACTCTCATCTTGCAAAGTCTAATCTGTTTATCACGAAACTACTTTGTGACGGCAAGGGCTGGTTCAGGACCACAAAAAGGTAATAATGATCCCTCCAGAGCCAACTGATCCGCCCCCTCTCATTGCCCTCTATTCCCGCATGTCCGGGTATCCAATAGAGACCGCACCTTACCCCTCCGAGCCAAAGCATTAAGCTTTCTCCTACATTCTCCCACTAGTTTCGAACTCCACCATGGCTTACTCAAAGCCCATAGTGCGGTCTGACTATCAGTGAAAATCTGCACCTTTTTGATCTCCCCTGCCACTCCCCAACAAGGCGGCAACATTCAATAATGCCCACCACCTTGGACTGGAAGACAGTGGCCAAACCACCCAAGGCCACCGAACTCCCTCTATCTAACTCCTGCAACCATGCTCCCGCTCCTGACAGGCCAGTCCCCTCCTGCCTAGAGCCATCTGAATAACACGAATAATGCCGTTACCCGACGTCTTTCACTTACTGCATCACACATGATTGAAGTGACAAATTTTTTTCCTTCAAACTTATAATTGTTACTAAATGTTCCGCTTGCCTTCAATTTTTATATCAATTGGAGGATCTAAACTTAATAAAATCACTTTTTTGAGGAAACCATACAGTCTCTCCCTCCCCTACAACATTCTCGGAAAAAAATGCCCGACAAAAGTGATAGTCAGTCTTGGCATTATAATTAATGTAACAAATTTAATGAAATCTGTCGATGTTTTTTATGGATAAAATCTAGGAAAACGGTTATAATTTCAATAATAACACACTTCCGGTAAACTGAATTTTTTCAAACATGGAATTTCAACAACATATATTTAATTCTAATTAATATTATTTAGGTGATAAAATTTTATAATGAATTATATAATGGATGTGTTAGGAGAGGTGGAGAGAATTTAGGTCTGGTTGATGATATAAGGAGAAGACTTGGTTAACACTGGTTAACTGATACGTATTAATAAATTGACACAGACTGCCTGGACTTTTTACACAATACATGAATGTTTAAGTAAGGTAGAGTGGTATGAAAATGACACGTAGCGATAGGGGTGATGTATTGAACTTAATTCAACTGTGTTTTTTTATGGACTGTCCGTCGCTATATTTATACAGCTTCTCTCCCACTTCAGTGCGAAAGAGTGGTTGAGCTTCTCTTGCTCTCTTTGGTTGGTGTTACATGAATTAATATACCAATTTAGAGGAAAACATATTTGTCTTGCCTCTCTCTTCCAGAGAAATGTTACAAATAATAGTTTTATAGCTCTTTGTATGTATAATTTATATAATAAGTTGCAAGAAAATTGTTGGAGCCCTTTTTGAAAAAAAAAACAGTAAACCGCACTTTCAGTCAACAGATTTTTCTTCAATCTTGGAATTTGGACCTCGTGTAATAAACATGAAGGAGACAACCCCGCCCCTCCAACCAAAAACCTGCCTTAAATGAATTTTTCCAGAGAAATATATTATAAAAAAATAAAAAATAAAAAAATCTGGTGTGAAACACTCACACAACTTTCTCTTGCTCCAGTTCTCAAAATTATAATTGACAAATTTTATAGTTTGTGTACCAAATTTAATGAAATTCGTCGAAAATTGAAAAAAAATTACAATAAAAACGCTCTTCCGGTTTACTAAGTTTCTTGAAACTCGGAATTTTGATTTTTTAGTTAATTTTGTTTCGATGATAGAATTGTATAAAGTAAAGTAATGCCTATTTTTTCAGGCGGGCTTAAAGTCCAACTACCAAATTAGGTACGGTGGACGGGGGCGGAAGCACCTACTTTACTAATAACATTTTTCCAACAAATATAAAATTTAGCAGTTATACGCTGGACTCGAACTGGGGTCCTCCCACTTACAAGTCCACGCTCATAACCACTACACCAACACCCTCGCCTTTGATAGAATTGTATAATCAACTATGATAACACTTTAGAGAAAAACACAACCCCATACCGCCCCTAAAAGTGTTCTTAAATGAATTTTTTCCAGAAAACTATTCAAATAAAAGTTGTAGATCTTTGTATGTTTAGTTTATATATGAAATTTCAAGAAAATCGGTCGGAACCTTTTTGACAAAATCGCGAAAAAAAATCATTTAGTAAAGTGTTTTGTAAATGCACTTCCGATTTTTTTCAACAACATATACAATTCTAATTAACATTATTTAGATGGCAGAGAATTGTCCAATAAACTGAAACAGCACTTTAGATGATAACCTAATCCCTCCCCTCCTCCATGGACTGACTTTAAATGTATTTTCCCAGAGAAATGTTTTAAATAAAAGCTGTAACTCATTGTATGCGTAGTTGATGTACGAAGTTTAAAGAAAATCGTCGGAGCTATTTTCTAGATAAACTCAAAAAAAAAAAAAAAAAATATTAATTTGGTACTTCCGTTGAAAAATTTTGACTAGCAGATCCTATTATGATACTTAAATGGAATAATATCAAGTTTCAACTTTTAACGGTTTTTAAGCTATGCTGTTCATATACATACATACACACACCATTTGCTAAAAACCACTTTTTTTGGACTTGGGGAACCACAAGATAAAACGGATATTTCCGATGAAAACTCGATATCGAAAATTTGACACGATTACAATACTTCCTCTTATTAGGAGTAAGAGGAAGTAACAAAAGATAGCTCATAATGTGTAATTAATGTTCCGTATTATAGAAAAATTGGAACCATTTTGGAGAAAATCGCAAAACAAAAAAAATCCAGGAATGTGATACTTCCGGTTGAGGAATTTCAATGGTGATACCTAAACGGAATATCAAGTTTGAACTTTCTGTTATTTTATCGTTTTTGAGATATGATCACATCACTTCCGTCACTGGAAGTATCCATGAATGTGATACTTCCGGTTGAGGAATTTCAATGGTGATACCTAAACGGAATATCATGTTTGAACTTTCTGTTATTTTATCGTTTTTGAGATATGATCACATCACTTCCGTCACTGGAAGTATCCAGGAATGTGATACTTCCTGTTGAGGAATTTTAATGGTGATACCTAAACGGAATATCAAGTTTGAACTTTCTGTTATTTTATCGTTTTTGAGATATGATCACATCACTTCCGTCACTGGAAGTATCCAGGAATGTGATACTTCCGGTTGAGGAATTTCAATGGTGATACCTAAACGGAATATCAAGTTTGAACTTTCTGTTCTTTTATCGTTTTTGAGATATGATCACATCACTTCCATCACTGGAAGTATCCAGGAATGTGATACTTCCTGTTGAGGAATTTCAATGGTGATACCTAAACGGAATATCAAGTTTGAACTTTCTGTGATTTTATCTTTTTTGAGATATGCTGCTTTAGATACACACACGCACGAACAGTCCATTTTCTAGGAACCACTTTTTTTTTTTGAAGACTCCACAAAACGTATATTTCTGGTGAAAACTCAATATCTAAACTTTGACAAGAGAACTAAATAAAATGTTTTAATAAATTAATTTAGGAAAAGTAATATACATATGAATCATTTTAAATTAGAGATGGAATTTGTAATTTATTCTATAAAATAGTAATTCCATAAGAACCTAGTCAGTTTTGTAAGTGAAGGATAATAGCAGAAAACAAACCAATTCAATATTTTATACATTAATTTCATTAAAAGAAATTGGAAATATGCTCATTTCGCCGGCCAAAATTGACAAGAAAATATAAAATTTATTTATAATCAGATAATCTCATATTTTATTTAAAATAAAAGTAAATATATTAATGATAAATATACTGAATCAAACACACTTACAGCGCTGTAGTGTAGTAAAATGTTGCGATAATACAGAAGGATGGTGTTGTTAAGAAGCCGGGTTACATTATAAGGGTTGGTGAAATGCACAACGTGTTTGGAGGGCGGCTTGTGGGGGGTTCAGATAGGGTGCAAAATCGTTACGAACAGCTGATCTCTTGACTGGAGAGGGGAGCATCAACTTGTCGATGATGATTCCTCTTCCACATTGTGTATGGGGCGCTTTAAAAAAGTTTGCTTTGCGCTAAGTGTATTAGTTTAATTGGAATAATTTCTAAACTCATATTGCAAAATAAATCTTCATATTTTGTAATATTGAGGTTTCTACAAAATAAAACATGCATAAAAATATAATCCCAATAAACAAATAGTAAGATGATAACCAAATTAAATAATAAAATGAAAGGTAAAGTAACAGAAATATTTATAGCGAAGGATGTG
>JAAEAF010007380.1:0-69281 GCA_011037195.1 Triatoma infestans
TTACAAATTTCAGTTAACATTTTTTTAATTGATGTATGTTTCACTAAAAATTGCTGAAAATTGATTAATTTGTTGTCTCATTTATTTCTACTAATTATATATTTTTTTGAGATTTTTCAAAATGAAATAACATTTAAAAAATTCAAATACTATAAAAATGACAACAACGAGCCCTTCTGTTGTTACAATTGGGGCTTGTTGTTACATGCGGAGGGTAAGTTGTTACAATGTATAAAATGCATTTGGGTGTTTATTTTAAGGAAATAAAACTGAAATATGTTTAATAAACAAATTATCAGATCTTTATTTTAATAATGATATCAGCTTGATTATGATCTAAACATGAATGTATTACAAACTTAAATGTTTGTACATTCATTCTCTGTCTATTCATTGTCGCTACCCATCTCTAAATCCGAGTTACAATTATGGCAAATATATCTAGGGTCATTTTTAACACATTTTGAATGGGCTCATCTTTTGCACTGCATACATTCGACCCAATTTCCTCCACCTTTTGACTGCGACCATGGTTTTAGACATTTCAGGCTTGATGGTGGCAAATTATTTTTTTGATCCTCGTTCGCAGCTTCACAGCTTCGTTCGGAGACACAGATTTTGTTTTTATTAGAATTGCCAACTTTCTCGTTTTTCTTGTTTTTGGCTTCATTTATTTTAAGATCTGGCGTGATTTGATTTAAGATATGCAATGTGGCAAGTTGTTACACTGTAACAACATGCTCCAACTAAATGTAACAACTAACCCCACTGACGCTATTTCACTAATTATTCTGTAAACACATTAAGTCAAAGAATACTAGCGCAACGATATTGGATTGAAATTATTGTTAAGGGTGTATGAATTAACAGCATAAGGATTAGTAGTTTTCAGACCACAGTTTTCGATTTCAATAGTAAATAGCTTCACTATGTAGCTTTCACTATGTTCTTTCGAGGAAAGTCACACAATGCCACCATATGCAACAGAATCTTAGCGGGAACTGGTTACAACAAACAGCACTCGCATATCTCTCAACTTTGACCATTTAGGAAGTGCTTCTCGTGGCCGATTTTTTAAAAATTACACTGTAACCACATGCCCCTGTAACAACAAGCTTCACCTTCCCCTAAAAAAAAAAATGTTTTTAGCGAATGGACATTGTGTGTGAAAAAATATCTAAAAAACGGAAGATCTCAGGAAGCCGAAACTTGGCATTCCGTTCATGTACTACCACTTTATTGAATTTTTTCTTCAGTTTTTCGCGATTTTCTCGAAAACGGCTCCATTGTTTTACATTAATCTTCGCATACTATCTACACACTTTATATCACTAAATATTTATCACTTTTATTTTTGTTAAATATCGTCATTGCAAAATTTTTTATTTTTTTTATTTTCTGAGGATACAGTAGCCTTATGGTTTCCTCTGAAGTTCTAGTTCTCAGTATAATGTATGGTTTTACTGCAATGTAATATTGATGTACATTAGAAGCATTGATAGAATTCCAAATTTGAAGAAAATTCGTTAACGGGAAGTGCGACTTTACTAGAAAGGATTTTGTTTAATGTTCTCAAAAACAACAATCTAGATTCTACAGGTTTTTTTTAGGCCTGTCAGAGTTAAATTTAAATTGTAAAGCTTGTTGTTTTGACGGTGGACGCTTTAAACAAATTCCGCTGAAGTTTACAAGCATAATCCCTACCACCTTTTTGCTTTCTCTTAGTTTTTTATTGCCAGCCCAATTAAACATTGCAGACGCTGTTTTTTTTATATTTTTTTTAAAAGAAAATTTGTTAAGTAAATTATATTAATAGGAGAAAGTAATTGTAAATCGTAATCAGGTCACCTCAATACATGTATTTCCGGTGAAAACTCGATTTTATAAATTTGACTGGATCGCACTACTTCCTGTTACAAGGAAGTGTTGAAAAATCTTCCACTTACGAAAAAGCAAAAAAAATATGAAACTAAATGCCATCGTAACAGAACAATAAGAGTTTCAATATTATTTTTTGAATAATATTTTAAACACATGATAATGATTTTTTAAAAGAACCAATAAAATAAAAATGCCGGTAGATAGATGGTTACTATTGGCGGTGGGTGTACCACGGCCCAACTAGATATGTTGATTAAACAGAAAGGTCAATGAACTATATACCACTTCCCTCCCTGCACTTCTCCATTTTTTTTCTTTCTATTTTTTTTTCTTTATTTTTATGATTCCTTCTTTGTCATTCCACATACTGTCTCACTCTTTGTAATTCTATCCTTTCACCTCCTTCCACATCTTTCTCTTCATGCTGTCTGTCTGTCTGTCCCATCTTCTTCTTCTTCTTCTTCTCTTATTCTTCTTTCCCGCCTTATTTATTTTATTATTATTATTTCACCAATATTAAGTTAAATTTTAATCACCCTTCATTTTTATTTCTCTCTAGTTTATAGGAAAGGAAAATAAATAATAATTCACAAAAATACGTAAATATGAATCAGCAAGGTTTTTCTTTTTTCCATTACCTAGCAGCAGAAGTTGATCTTCTGAAAAATGAACTATCCAAAAAAGTTCAGTCCCTCCCACCTTTCGTCGAAGAAGATGGTCTAGAAGGGAATGAAAGGATAGTGACGTAAAAAGGTATAAAGATAATGGGATAGGTAAAATTTTCCTGTGAGTACTTGGTTACCCCAAATGGATGCAGATCCTACGAAAGATGTAAGCATTGTTTCTAAAACAAAAATTGATTTTTGAGAGGTTTTGGGTGTCTTTCAATTTTTAAGAAAAATTTTTTCAGTGAATTGGAGAAAGTCCTTGCGACTATTTCTCACCAGTTCAAAAATCTAAAAAATTATATAAATTATTTAATGGACTAATAAAGTTATATAAAATTCGATATAAAGCTGGTCCCTTCCTATTTTTATTATATTTATTTACTGTTTTTTTTTTTACGTAAAAAGAGACATAAATTCTAATAGTGAAAGTTTTTATATAAATATAGTTACTGATTATTTAAAAGATAAAATTATTTATCTATTTAATCGTATTTTGTTTATTGATTCTGAGTATGTGTAATCGTGTGATTACAGTTGGGTGTATGTAATAAGATACTTGTGTAACATATACACTGACTAAATGTTATCCACATACTTGTTCGTACACACAATTGTATAATGTTTCCATTTTCTTGTGGTTTTATTATTTTTCTTTCATCTCTCTCACTCTCTCTCTCTCTCTCTCATTTTACATATTTTGTTTATTTATTCAATGGGTGGCCTATTTACATTAGTTGAACTTTGATTATCGATACAAACTTTTGATATCTGTTTTAACCTATAATTTGATTAGTTTTATCTTGATTTTTGTTTTGTAACATAAATCAATAATTTTTATGTGATTTTAACCTTTTTTTCTGTTTCTACTTTCTATTCATGTTTTTTTTTTTAAAGAGGAGGAAGTCATTGCGCAGTCGTGTTAGATTTTTGAAAGTGATTTCCGGAATTACATGTTTTTCTAGGTTCTTGAGCCCTGAAAATGGTTTTTAGATAATGGTCTGTTAGATTAGATTTTACTAGGTTAGCTAGCCGACCTAAGCCTTCGCGACCACCAATGGGTCCCACAAACTAAGGTATCCTCTCCAGTTCTGTCTGTTTGATTACGCTTACCTTAGGACTTTGGCAAAAGACTCCCTTTGGGTTCAGCTTGAAGGAGCTCAATATCGTATCCTCAAAGAAGGCAAAGTCTCAGCCATTCAAGCCACTCAGACTGACACAGTAGTGCAGTGCTGTTTCTTTCTCCTCCTAAAAAAACTTACACAGGCTATCCTTGTCAGGTTCCATGTTATGCTGGAGTTACGAACCGCCCACGTCTTTTTATCTCAATAGGAGAGATAATTATTGCAAATAACTCTGCAACAAAGCTAGCTTAACTAAGCTTATCGAGTTATCACACCGCGGATTAGCCACGTACACCCCAGCTGCCACCCCATCTTCCGCCCTGGGGCGGTCCGTGTACCGCCTAATATTTATTTATTTATTTATTCTGTACAGCAATAACAGTCACTTAGACCATAAAAATTGCAGTCAAATACAAGAAAAAAAGAATATATTCACAAGAGAATAAAAAAAATAACACAAGATTATACATAAATACAAGTAAATAAACTGCACACAAACACTAGGAGATGCAAAGATTTTTAATATAGCTTTTATTAATATAAATTAAATCCTTTTCAGAGGGAATTCAGTTATTCCAGCTTCTGCAGCAACGAGTAATTAGACCTCTGTTGGCTGAATATTTAGATGCTGAGATTGGTAGTGCAAATGTCGGAGTCCGTCTCAATCTAACGGGAGGCACATAAAAAGGAAGGCTTGCTAATAATTCGGGGCAGTCTATATCTCCATTAAACAGTTTGAATATAAATAGGAGGTCTTTCCGGCATCGCCTCTTTTCCAATGATTTTAATAAGATTTCTTCTGAGAGGCTTTCATTTCTCCTCAGGAAGTAGACAAATTTATTTTGAAGCCTTTCGATTCTCTTGATGCCCTCAGTAGTATATGGAGACCATATAATAGACGCATATTTGAGCTTCGAACGGACTAGTGCGTTGTACAAAACCAATACAGCCTTTACATCAACAATTTCCCTGCAGTGCCTCCAGAGAAAGCCTTGAAATTTGGATGCTTCACTGCATACATAGTCTATCTGGGAACTCAATGTCAGAGCTGAGTCCAGCAGGATACCCAAATCTTTTACAATTTCAATTCTCTTGACCTTTACCTCACCCAAATAGTAAAGAACTAGATAGTAAAGAGAGAAAGATTAGCAGTCCATTCTTCCAAACCTCTCTGTGCGGTACATTAAAGGGCTTGTCGAAGCAGAATTTAGGAACCATCATATCGAAGGGCAACTTCAGAATTGTGTCTGCCTCCAACTTCTCTCATAGTTTCTGATATAATCCACTATGTCTGGAACAAATGTGGGAGCTTCTCAGATTCAATGGTTATTGGCAAATGGTCAGTTGCTTTTTGTATATCTGTGCGTATGTATGTGAACAGTATAATTTAGAAACTAAAAATCAAGTAAGTTTCAAACTTGATATTCCATTTGGATAACAGTAGGAGATCTGAGAGGAAGGTTTTGGTCGAAATTTCTTAACTGAATGCTTACAATTTCACTGCTTGGCAAGGTAGGAGGTCGGTCACTTTTATTGTTCTGGGAAAATTTATTTTTAGAAAGGTTCTGTTATTTTATTATTCTGTCAAAACTCTATTTTGAAAAAACGGTTGACCAGCAATATGAATTTCCTACGGTGTTTTTTTCCAGTTGTCCATGATATTCTCCATATACGACAGTAGTTTTCTTTAAATCTGATTTATTACCTATTTTTTTTTGTATATAGATTTATGCAACTTTTGACTGAAACTTTTTACTAAAACACAAATTTTTTTTGGGAGGGTGGGAAAACTGGGGGGCTGAGGTGCCTTTTCATTAAACCATAGTTTCCGCCATCTTTATACAGGAAGAAAACTGAGTAAAAGTTTGAAGAAAATTTGTCTTTTAAAACAATGAGAATTTGCACTAACAGAAAGTCGTGTGAATTTTTCACACATCAGATATTATTACTGTCTCTCATTTCATAATAATAATAATAATAATAATAAAAATCTAATGTGAAACACTCACATGACTTTCTCTTACTCCAGTTGACATAGTTACATAGTCTCTAGTTTTTCGAACTCTTAATATATATAACGCTTCTTCTTATTATAATTAATTTGTTTGATTGCTTTAATAATTAATTTGATTCCTTTTTTATGTTGTTGCAAGTTTTATTGTTGTTGCAATCAAACTATTTTGATTGAATCAGCTTATACGTAGTGTACCATCTTTATAGTACTCTTTCGATAATTTGTGGACTGCGCCATCTACATAATATTAAGGACACTACAATGAATAGCTAAAAACTCCAGGTTTAGGAAAAGTTTTTTTAACTGGAAATTATGAATTCCTTAACATGAATTCTATTTTGTTAACGTACAAATACGCGTATAAACGGCCAAATACGAAATGGCGGACTTACGTGGATCTGGCACTTCCACCCTTCTTGCCTCCTTTTTCAACAATGGAATGAAATTCTGAGTTTTTTCTTTATAGCTCACATTAATTATATAAAACAGTAAAACATTTGTTAGAAATAACTTGATTATTTGCATTTTTTTTTATAAATATTTTTATTGCACAATACTTTATAAAATACCTCCGAGGGATAAATTAGTAAAAAAAATTTTAAACTGCTTTTTTTCAAAGAAATAATTAGCTACAAATAACTAACCAATCACAGTGTGGAAGAGAAGGTATGAAATATAGGTGTAGTTAGGCCAATCTGAAATTTAGAATTATCTTGTTGACCGCGTCCACTTTTGACACCTTTACTTCTACTCCGTGATTGGCTATTTTTTTTTTAATTTAAGGCGCTTCAGCAGCTATGGTCATTGGCGCCCGGAGCCTTCTCAGTGCACTGCCGGCCTTCGGACAGTGTTCTCTCGTTACTGACAGTGACCTGTAGAGGCTCCTAGGAAGAAAAAATCTAAGGGTAGCACAGCTGGACTTGAACCCGGGTCCTCCACGTGGGAGTCCAATACGCTAACCACGTGGCTATTCCCCACATACAAATTTCGATATTTACATAAAGAAAAGTTGCAGAAGCATGTAAGGCTAAGAAATGAACTTAACTTAGGCTAGGCAATCTTTCATCTGGCAGTACTAAAATTCTAATCAAAATGTTTACAATCCTGGAAAAAATTCTTACTTTCAACTCCCTAACACCTGCTTCCATTTTTTTACTTATTTTCCCTCCATAGGTATCTTATAAATTTTCAAATTGTGCAATAAAAATTATTATTAAAAAAATGCAAAAAATGAACTTACTTCAAACATATTGTTGTTTACTTTTTTATGTATTTAATGTGAGCTGTAAAGAAGAAACTCAAAATTTTTCATTTCAATGTTGACAAAGAATTCGAAAGATTCATTTAAGTCCGCCATTTTGGATTTGGCCTTGTATACTAGTGGGACAAAATAGAATTCGTATTAAAATCTAATTTCTTGAAGGATTCTTCAAGAATTTATAATTTTCAGTTAAAAAATTTATCTTAGACCTGAAGTTTGTAGCTTTCATTGAATCTCTTATACCTTAATTTTATGTAAGCAGCGCAATCCACAAAGTATTGAAAGAATACTCTAAAGATGGAAATCTACGCAAGAGCTAGCTAGTCAATCAAAATCTAGTTCATCTTAATCAAAACACTCACACAACTTTCTCTTACTGTGAAATGGCAAACTTTCTTCACACTTAACAATTCTTATTAATGTTTAAAACTGTCGACAATTTTATGGAGAAAATTGCAAAAAACCTATTCAGTAAAGTCGCACTTCCGGTCAACCGATTTTTTTCAAACTGGGAATTTTGGCAACTTATGTAATATTAGTTAGTTGACAGAATTGTATAGCACATTGTTAAACTGAAATAGCACATTAAAGGAAAACATAACCCCACCTCTTCCCCAAAAGTCACCTTAAATGAATTTTCCCAGAGAAACATTTTAAATAAAAGTTGTAGCTCTTTGTATGTGTAGTTGATATAATAAGTTTAAATACCAAGTTGATATACCAAGCAACGCGGAGGTCCCAGGTTCGAGTCCAGCATTGCTGCCATTAGATTTTCTCTTCCTAGAGGCTTCTACAGCTCATTGGCCGGCACTGCACTGAGAAAGCTCCGGATGCCAATGACCATAGATGCTGACGCGCCTTAAATTAAAGAAAAAAATAAAATAAAAAAAGTCGATCTCACTTAAACTTGATTATTTTATAGTAATTAATTAATAATTCCTAATTGATTATGTGTCTAAATTAATTATCTTTGTTCATTAGCTTTGTGGTTTTTTAAAATTATTATCGCCTCGGCATTGTTGTTTTTTAACATGACCATGAGAATTAGGTCGGCTTCCTTAGCCTTGATGAAAGGATCAGTTTCAACTAGTATAACATTAGAACTGTTTGATATGTTGTATGAGATTGATCAATCGAATTTGAAGCAATCGAATGTAGTTTATTTGCATTAGTTTCTTCACATATATTGTGGTATTCAAAATCTTATTGGCCTTTAATCAGCTTTCCCTTATTGCAAAGTAAATGTATTGCGTACGTCAGAGTAAGAAACTTTCAATAAACCCCCACCCGCATGAAAACAATCAATCCGAAATCAGCCATTACAACAAAATGAAGCCTTACTACTACGTATAAAATTATAGATGTTATCCAGCATATTGTGCACACAATCTGAGGGAATGATGTTTGATCGATAATGTGGTGAGCTGAAAAGTAACAAAATTCCCTCTTAACTATCACTTAATAAATTGTTCAGTCTCAAGTTCAATCTATATATATAGTATCATTAATATCAATTAATTCAAGATTCAAGAAAACATTAACTTTTCTATCTGATTAATGTTACTATTATCCTTTTAATTATATATATATATAGTTCCTAAGTGCATTTTACAAAACAAAATACTTAAGGAATGTATACATTATTCCATCTCAAATCATCGACACACAAATCACAAATCACTTCCTACAAGAAGGAATACACAGGTCAGAATTTCCCGCGGTGACCAACCGGCATGCCAACCGGAAGTGTGAGCCTCTTTCTACTGTTCCTACTGAGTCGCTTCCAGAGGGCCCTGACTCGGGCTTTCCTCCACCAAAGCACGCTCCTTCTTCAGATGCCAGTTCATCCCACTCCTTTTCATTCACAATCTCCTCTTCCTTTTCCTCCTAGGCGAGTTTATTTAATTATCGTGGATGAGCATCTCCAATCAATACACTAAGCCAGATGACCAGTCCTGTCCTATTTCACTGCCTTTCAGGGAACTTGGATCTGCTCCTTTTTCGCACATTCTGTCCGATCTCTAAATGATGCGCATGCTCCGTTCTGTCGCTCGCTGCCTCACATTTATTTTTTTTTTGAGCCATCTTAAGAGACCAAGTTTCCAAGCTAGAGGCAAGCAAAAATATTTACTATTCACCCAGGTTCACTTGTCATCAGGCCTTGCGGCCATACGGATGACTGTAGGCCTCCTGGCCACTGTAGACTTAACTAGCACATGCATCGCTTAGGTCTGACAACGGAAAGCTCGTGCAAGTTTTGTCAGGAAGAAGAGTAATCAACACTGCACGCACTGTATAGTGTGAGGGCGCTTGTGTGGCTGAGATTTCGACTCTTTTTTGGGTGGAGGAATTGACGACTTCAAGCTTTATCCAGAAGTCTCTCTCCAGACTCCTTAGTCTGTTTAAACAGACAGGACTGGAGAGGGTACTCTAATTTGTGGGTGCCACAATAATGCGATACTGGTAATATAAGTTCTCGAACACTATTCGCTTCCATTGTAACTTAATGTTGCCTTTTATTATACCCCCTAAGAACCAGTATATGCCCGTAAGAAAGGGCCAAATCTTCTTTGCAATTCTGTACTTGAGCGGTTGTTTAAAGAGACCACCTGTTCCAAGTAAACTTAATCATCCCCACATTGGCCATTATCTTTGTTTTGGCCACATTTAGGATGAAACTACATTTTGGCACCTTCACGGCATAAGTCATCAAACATTAATCACAGATCTTTTGTTATAAATTTATAAAAGGAAGATCTTCTGTCTGAAATTAATAGCTGGCGACTTTATTAAAAAAATTTAGTCAGAATTCTAAAGGGTTCGCAATCCATTACATTGAACAATATCGAATGCCCGCTAACGCAAATTAGTTTCAAATGTTCTTATGAGTACTGAATTTTGAAAACTCAGACGAAATGCCCAGTACATCCTCTTCCAGCTGTAAAAAGGGATAGTGAAGAGGAGGGGGTAACCAACTAAAAAACTTTAATTTCTTTTTCTTCCAAAACCTTGAATGGTATTAAAAGAATGTAGTTGGTACGGCGACCTTCGAGGACGTCTGCACGGTGTCAGATATAGAGACAGTCTGTGTGAGAAGGAACAGAATAAAAAAAGAAAACAAGAAATACTTCAGCGTGGGATGCAAGCATGAAAGAAAGATTTTTATATGCACACATATACACATGTGGATATATATATATAAACAATTCCCTCAGTATCCCCACCTCTATCATTCTCACTCTCCCTTCCAAACTTTGAACCATACGTGCGCAGTTAAAACTATGCGCGCGCACATTCATTACAGCTAAAGAGAAGGAATAAATGCCTTTAGGGCTAGTTTAAAGGGAATATTGCGCGATCCGTACGCTTTACGCCCTTATCTTATGTTTTTATTTCTTTTGTAGAAGGTAACAAATAAACTAGCCTATAGTTATTCATTATCCGAAAAAACTAAAACTAATCATATTAATAATATGGGTGGAGCTTCCCTTTTTAGAGATATTTCCCCCCACCTGTTTCTTATTTTTTTTTTATAGTAGACCGAAAAAAAAAATAGATCAAACTTTAGGATAAACATATATTTACCTGCATACTTGATGGCAACGATGTAAAAACACACTTTATATACGAATTAGCTCCCCACTCCTCGATATCAAAACACGTAGATAAGCTATTAAGGCTGGCATTTTACGAAAACCATCGTGGTATCTTTATTTAATCTAAATATCACAATAATTGGCCACTACCTTATTCAATATAAAAAATTATAATTCCTGCAAGATATTCAAACACACAGAAATCTGGTGTGAAACACTCACACGACTTTCTCTTACTCTAATTAATACAATTTAATCAAAACATTTTCCTTTAAAATTGCAGTGTTACAATGTTTAGTTGGGCTGGCCAACTGGTGGTAGAGATTTTACTTGTATACCTGAACGGCCTTTTATGGAGAGCTTAATGTCAAAACCAAGACAGCTTGTTCAAATTAAAATTTAAACTAACTGACACCTCTCCAGTAATCCCTCTAGAAAGCAATTTTTTCAGAAAAATGTTTTAAACAAAAGTAATTCGTTTTTTTCTACACGAATAATTTGTTTTATCTAAATAATTCCAAGATTAAACAAAATCAATCAAACGGTTTTTGAGGAAATTACAAAAAAAAAATCAAAAATCTATTGTGTAAAGTGGAATTCTAGTAATGTGTCTAATGTATATTTATATTACATAGGTAGCAGAAGCGTAGGTTGAATAAAAGTTAAATTACAGCAAATTCAATTCTCTACAATTTTGGTCATATACATTTTTATCGTAGGATTGATATTAACAAAGATATGAGCAAAAGTATGTATATATACAGCTTTCTCTTCCTAATTAATCTTTTAGCTATATCTCTTTTTTTTTCTTTTTTTTTTTTGAGGGTTTTGTACTGGGACCATTATTTTGATCTATTGTACCCACTTTGGCTCATCTACAGCACCCACTCCAGGTTGAGCTCCCTAAGGAATCCCAAAATCCTGGAAGGTTCTAGGGTGGGTATTTTCTCCTCCCCTATCAGGTAACGGCCCAGACTACTAAATCTTCTTTGAATGACGGCATCACAGTCTGTGAGGAGATATATCGGAGTTACCTCCATCTCTCCACAGAATCTGCATGTGCTATCATCTTCTAGGCCAAGCTTCCTCAGGTGTTCCCGAGTCTTCAATGCCCCGTAAGGAATCCCGTAAGAATACGGATCCTGTTTTACTCAGACTGATGCAGGCTTTCGACCTTTCCTGGTTATAACCACCCAGACAGACCTTGGCTTGCCTCAGTCTCGGGATGGTGTTCCAGAGACGAGCTCTTTTTGCCACTTACTCCTTCTTGATTTCTTCTAAGAGTACTTGGTCGCTGACTCCACGAAAGGGATCTGGCCCAATGAAAGGAGATACAGCGCCTTCTTTTGCCAGAGTGTCGGCTACCTCAATGCCTTTCACGCCGACATGTCCCGGCATCCAATATAGGGTAACTTTATTTCTTCTACCTAGTTCATTGAGCTTACCTAGGCATTCCCATACCATTTTAGAACTGATAACATAAGAACTCAGTGCTTTAATGGCCGCCTGACTATCGGATAGGACAACTATCTCCTGATTCCGATATCCTCGATCAAGGTTCAGCTGAACGCACCTTCCAATAGCGTGAATTTCCGCCTGGAAGATGCTAGGAAACCTACCCATGGGTTCCAAGTGTTTGATACTAGGCCCAAACACTCCTTATATCTCCCTTACGAGTCCAGCTATCCAGAAATTACAGCTTCTAAAATTACAGCACTTTCGTTTGATGGATTTGGCCCGGCGAAAACTCCTTTTTTCTTTTATATTTAATACGTTCGCATTAACTTTGTGTTAAAGCAATAAGAGAAAGTAATATAATATCGATATCTTGAAGCGATCACGTGGCACACGTCTAGTACACATTTGAATATTAGCCCCAAATATGTAAATATTTCTGAATTGAATGCTGAAAAAAGTGCAGCAAATAAATGCAATTCGAGAAAATCCTCTAATTATTTGTTCCAGACCACATTTTTATCAGATATTTTGCTTAGAATCTGAATTTTGAATATTGCAAGTTTTTTCAGTTTAATTTTATAAAAGATAAGAAGCTTTCTTACCTATATTCTGTTCCATGTTCTGTTAACTGTCTGATTCCAAGACTCTGGTATTTCTCCATTTATAATATATAATAGAAATACCTATAGCATTCTTTTTCATACCGTCCTTGGAAAAATACCTCCTAATCTTTCATCCGTATCGTCTCATATTAGTTATGGAGGTTTTTATTTTCTTCAGGGTAAAAAAAAGAAAGAAAAGAAATGAATTTTTGAACATTCAATTTGTCTGGCTACAAATATACCCACGTTATTCAATAATTTCACTTTTTTTTTCCTCGAAGAAACTGAAAAAATCTAGCAATAAAATGGAAGGGATAAACTTTGCGATCAGAACTTAGAGAATTTCATCCAAATTGTCCTTTACTTTCACGCGCACATATATGGACACTCTGATATTTAGTGTAATAGTGTTGAGACGCTATTTCCAGGAAAATGCATATTGTACGCTGATGACACAACACTAGTTGCCAAAGGGAAGAATACTGAAGAGGCTGTGAAAGAAGCAGATAGAAATGTATCTTGTCTTAAAAAATGGTTAAATAATAATGTTATTGCTAAATCAAGAGAAGACTAAGAATACAATTTTTAGCTTGAATAAGGATTTAGAGAAGGGTACATACCATATCTTGGTATATTACTAGACGGCACTCTATCTTGGAATGAACATGTACAGCAACTGAGCAGTCAGCTGTCTCAGATAACTTTCCTTCTGAGGAAGTTGAGGGAAGAAGTTCCACCATAAGTAATGAGACTAGCCTATTTCGGATTGTTTCACTCCAGAATGGTTTATGGTGTTGAGCTATGGGGGGTTTCAGCTAACGCCTCGACTATTTTCAAATTACAGAAAAGAGCAGTGAAAATTATGATGTTCAAAAGAACTCGAGATAGCTGTAGGCCATTCTTTCCGGCATTAAACATCTTGACATTACCATCACTGTATATCTACAAGCTCGCTCTGCAATTAAAAAAAACATCCAAATAAGAATAAGAGAGGCAACAGACACTGTTATAACATATGCAACAATTTCCATATAAACTTAGCTTCAAAAAGACTCACAAAATCTGCAGTGGTTCCAAGTATTATGTCCGCGAAGATATATAATAAAATTCCAAATGAATTAAGGCAGTTGGATTACCTCCAATTTAAAAAAATTATGAACCACTTCTTAATAAAGAAATGTTTATAACATAAAAGAGTTTATGGAACAGAACTGGACGGTAGAAGATTTTAAAATAAACTGAATTAAAAGTAAAGTATACCATTGAGTTTTGTTTGTTGTTATTGGGTGTAAAGTTCATTGCCAATGATCACAGCTGTAAATTTTTGTAAGTGAATAAGTTTTATGACGAGCCTATTGTATTGTAAGTGATGTAAACAGGCAAATAAAATATATCATCATATGTTTTGGGGTAAATCCAACAACCGGAAGTATAACTTCTCTGCATTTCTTAGTTTTACGCGATTTTCTATATACATTAGAAGCATTCGTAGAATTCCAGATTTGAAGCAAATCATTTAAAACCGGAAGTGTGACTAAGAATAGATTTTTCTATTACCGTCAATAGATTTTTGAATTACGGGGGAGGGAATTTTCTAGAAAACTAATATGACTGATTTCCTTTAAACAGATAGAAAACTATCATTTTTATTTCATACATTTTTTGCAGAAAAATTTATTCATTAGATAGTTCTAGGAAATTCGTGGCGTTAAATTTCTTAATTTCTATTAAAGGTTAGATCAAGAATGTTATTGGCTCTCTTTTTTTGGACTACAATGTAATCATTGTGTTACCTGCCTGAGTTCTATTACTTGGCCCCCGCTCTTCACCTCTATATTTATGTTAATACAAATGAATAAAATTTGGAGTTTAAAAAAAGAATTTATCGTATTATTTATTAATAAATAATTGTATTTACCAGTAGTAAGAGAAAGACCGGGTGAGTGTTTTACACCAAATTTATTGTTTTAGAGCCTTGTATATCGGTGAGCTGGGTTGGATTGGGTGAGCTGGCTTGTGCTTGCGTAAAGTATAATTCATTTAAAAGGAAAATACTGCCGGAAGATCAACAAGATGTAACTAAATATAAATTTAAACAATTAAAATGGCTGTTTAAAAGTGAGGTGCCTAATGCAATAGCTCGCCAATAAGGACCCCCATCACTCTTATAAAATTCCCCCTAAATGCTTAGTAAAAATTCCAAGTTTTAACTTGGAACATTTATCAAATTTATTATCATAATAATTGCAATACTTGAAAATCGTATGAGTATATACATACATAAGTACATATTTACAATTTTTATATTATTTTAAATTAGAGAAGGGTAGGAGCGCGCGGCCATATTGCATACAGTATATATATATATATTTTTTATATATAATAACCTATCAATTATATTAAATCACCGTCATTAAAAACACTCCATATATAAATAAATAAATAAGTCTTATTAGTCTGATATCGATCTATTGAAGGCTTTTTTTATATATATATATATATATATTTTATTTTATATTTCAAACAACTGCGGCTACTGTTTATTATTATTATATATTATAGAAATTGTAAATTATTTTTTATTTTTTTATTGTCATTAATTTTATAGGTTAATAGCGTATTATTTAAATACCATGGCTAAGCAAAAAAATATTTTTATTACTAATCATTAAATGGAGAGAGATATATGTTTATTATAATATTAAAGAGAGAGAAAAAAAAAAATTCATTAATTTCTATTTTAAGATAATTAATTTCAGTATTAATAGTTATATATAATAAATACATATTAATGCGTGTGTATGTATTGTGTGTGGGAGTATTTAATAATACAATGAAAATTTATAAAACGAATTTATGAAACTGAAAATACAGTTTCAACTAAATGTGAAAAAGAAAAACCAAACAGCTATAATTATTTCTTGAAAAAAAAAAAAAAATCAATTTTTCCGGATTTTCTGTACCAATCGTTTTATTATGAACTAATTTTATCAGAGATTTTTCCAGCTGTACGGACCCCCAACCACAATAATTAATTTTAATGTTCGTAATATTTATATTCGCATTTGAAAGTTTTCACTTCATTCTGAGTATTCCTTCCTTCGCACAAAAAAATAATATCTGGTTGTGAAAACTCGATGAAAAATATTTTCATCATGGTTTCCTCTAAAGTGGTTATTTTACTTTATTATATGATTTTTTTTTTCAACTAAATTATATTAATTAGTTGAATATTCAAAAATATGCTGTCAGAATTTCGAATTAAAAAAAAAAATCAGTTGACCGAAAATGTGTTTTTTCTAAACAGTTTTATTAGTTTTCTGCAATTTGCTCCATAAAATTAAATGTCTTTAAATGATAAATACAGAGACTTATAGTATTCGTTGGTAACGTTTTCCCTAGAAAGTTCATTTTAAGGGGGTTTTGGGAGTAGGGTAAGGTGAAGCCTTCTTCAGAAAAGTGTATAGTTTCTCCCATCGAAATAACATTCGAAGACAAATAAACATCTAGTAAGAGAATTAGAAGTTTGTAGAAAATGTGGGAGAAGCCGTGTGAGTGTTTCACACCAGATTCTGTTTTTAATATATATTTCGTCGTGGTAGTGATTAGTGAATTGCTATGATTGCATGTATTGCAATAAACATGTATTTCCAAATTGGTCGGTCAATATGTATTAAAACTCCTGAATCTGTCTCTTTTACTTTCTCTTATTCCGAGTAAGAAAAAGTATTGCGATTATGTCGAATTTTCGAGATTAGTAAGAAATTTCATTCAATTTCCATCAATCAAAAGTAGCGATATTACATTAAAAAAATATAACTATTTAATTGTTCTAATAGTACGTCCCCCTCCGCACCAAAACTTTAAAATTACGTCATCCATATTTAATCTAAATATTCATTTCAAGAATTAGGTCTCTTGGATGCGTTTGATTTGCAGAAAGTGGTAAAAGTCCCACTAATATATCTAGTAAAAGTTGCCAGGCGAGGTTTACAATGTTGCGCGCCGGCGTATTAATGATTAAGACCCGTTTAAGAAAGAAAAGACTGGCGCTTAAGCAAAGCCATCAAAGAGTCGTTACCTGTGGAGATACTTTAATAAATTAAACACCTGCATCTTTTTCTCCTACTAAATCATTAGCCAGTTCATTTTCAAAATTATTTTGTTCTGATCATACTTATTTTTGTTCTGCATCTTTTGTTTTGTTCTTTTTTTTTCTTCTTTTTTTTTTGAAATTTTTACTACCCCAGAGTAAGTATTGCGAGCGTGACAAATTTTCGCTATCTAGTTTTTAGCGGAAATACACGTTTTGAGGTTTCCTGAGTCCGAAAACGTGTTTTTTAGAAAATGGCCTGTGTGTATGTGAGGACTGTATAGCTCAAAAAAAAAAAAAAAATAGGTATCACCATGGGATCCGACTGTAAGTTATCTGAAAAATTCCTGAACCGGAAGTACCTTTTTTGTATGAATAGATTTTTCATTTTATTGCAATTTTTTCGAAAATGGCTTCAACGATTTTTCTTTAATCGACTACGATAGTTATTAATCAACTTTATGAGCTACGACTTTTATTTAAAACATTTCACTGGGAAAATTCATTTAAGATTGTTTTTAAGGGAGGAGAGGGGTTGTTTTCCTATAAAGTGCTGATTTAGTTTATTAAACGATTTCTTCATCTATAATATTGAATATAATTAAATCAGCTGCCAAATGACATAACCTAAATTGGTTTGCTTTCGCTAAGCTTTTAATGTTTGGAGTTGAATCAGTTACAGAAAACATCAAACTATTTATTCAAATTTGAATCAGTCAGTCAGTCGCGACCGTATTTCGATTATTAATCATTTTCATAGATTGTGGATGTTTGTATCTGCAAGTTCCAATATTATGCACATCAACTAAAAATGCTAAATCAAATAACCATTTTTATCACTTAATAGGGAATTTTCCTCATGCAATTCATCCTTCTCTTCCAGAAAACAGGGCCTTTAGTTTCCAATATCTACTGAGGACTTATCCTCTAGATAGCCAACGCATCTCACAATGACGGATGAGCTCACTATAATTTATATTTAACAGTTCACAATATTTTCTGAATTCTCTTCTGTTTTTAATCCTCTTACTCTAATTTTATTCACACACTTTCAGTAACAGGTATATCTTGACATTCTTCAAATTTAGGTTTTTCTCACAAAGTGATTCTTCAGTATACTGTAGAGAACGACTTAAAATTTCAAGCAAAGTTACAGTCCCAGAAACTCTACCTATCATTGGTCAGTGTTTGCTAGCATCGAGTGTTTATTTTCAGACGTGACTTTACTTTGTCATATATGTTTAACCCCTCTGGGTTTTCCAAGACTGATAAAGTCTGATTTTTTTTTCTCTGTGGTTCAGTGCGTCACTTTTAATACTGCAAAGCGACCACTTTTGGCGCATACGCCACTTCAGTACATGTATAGTTTTATCACCTACATAATATTAAGGTTAATTAAAAGAAATCTGTAGTGGAAGTGAGATTGTACAAAATAGTTTTTTTCTTGTAGAGTTGTTGTTAGATGTTGCTGCTGCTCAATCAATTGTTTTTCCCGGAAAAATCTATTTTTGATGGGTCTTAGGAATTGTCGATGTTGACTTTCAAATATTGTTGGAGTTTATTCAACATTATTGGCTCTGTGTTTTGGACTACAATGTAATTACCTCAAGAACTATTTGCCATAGATAGGTGAGTGTTTCACTCAGGCTCAGAGGTCCTCACAGCACCATGCGTATTTTCCTGTGAAAACTCCATTTTTAAAAATCAGACACGAAAATACAGCACTTCCTAAATCACGTTATTAAAGTAAAGTTGCGTAATATAGATGCGTAATCTCTCGAATTCAGTGAATGAATAACATTTGAAAACCAACATCCGCAACAACCAACCCTGAACTATGTATGTATGTTTGTCTGTTTTTTTTCGAGTTCGAGGGCCTAAAATCTTAGTATAAATCAAAAGTATGCCCGTGGCGATACCAGGGCTTGCCCCTCACACGATCGCTCTTTCACCCCCCGTCTCTCTCCCATCTCAAAACGATGCCTTATGTCTGTGTGCAACAAGCGCCCTAAGGCTGCCAGCTATAGTATCTTCCACTAACTAACATTAGTATGTGGTTAGAAGGACTAACATTAAATAACCATCTTATATGTGTTCACTACTCATTAGATAATTACCAAGTTATTCACCTCCCTCCTACCCACTTTTTTATTTTACAAACTGTTTACCCCACTCCACTTTGTAGAAGGGGTAAAATCAACTTCAATATCACCTTGTTCATTATCAATAAAAAATAAATAATACAAAAATAAAAATCAAATACAAATCTTTTTGGTGAAAGTTTAAAGTTAGAAACATGAAAGAGAGAGAGAGAGAGTAAAGCTGCGAGAGAGAAGGAGCGAGAGTGGGGCTTGAAAAATTCTTTACTCGTTAATTTCCTTTTTTATTTTTATTTTTTGATCGTACGAAACAAGAATTATCGTCATTAAAAGACAACTATTTGAATGTTATTTACTGTAAAAGAAGAGTCTTCTAAATACTTAGTCATCTTCATTAGTTTATACAGGTTTCGTAACTGTTATCTATTAGTTTTATTATTTCACTCTTTTTACTTTCTCTTACTTCTTATTAAAGAGCGGGCAATTATTATTAAAAGAAAAAAGAAAAAAGTTTTTTTAGCGAGTGTAAGTGTGGTGTGTGTGGAGTGAGTATGTGAATATATTTCAAAAATATAAATAAAAATATTTCATATAAATATTTCAATATATATTCAAATATAAATATAAATTCATAAATATAAATATTTCATAAATAGAAAAATCGCACGCAATATTCCATTTAAGTACTACCACCGCATCTGACACATGAAGGTCTCTTGGCAAAATCCATCAATCGAAAGTGCGTCTTTAGTCAATATTTATTTTTCTTTCAGTTTTTCCGCTATTTTTCTCGGAAACGGCTCCAAAAAAAAAGTTTCTTTAAATGCCTGTCACTTTTATATTTTTGTTTTAGGGGTTTCTGCGTGATCATTAACGTTAAACATTCCTTTAAAGTACCAACTCATTACAATACAATGGTTATGTCACCTACATAATATTCTTATTTTATTTTTTAGTTTATTTATTATATAAGCAAATCTGTTAAAATAACAATAATTGCTAATGCACACTGTTGATTTTGTTTGCTTGAGGATCTTGAGTGGAGAAGCCATCCAGCGATGACACTCCTGGCATTGTTAGGGCGTTTAGTTGCGAAAGTTATCCGTAGGCCACTTCCTTTTCAGTCTCCTTGTTGTATTCTCTGGCAAGCTTAATTTGGAGATGAGAAAATTGTTATATTGTGATAGTGTTTCGTGAAACTTTTTGTATTTGGTTGTGATTGTGTCTGAGTTATAGTGTGTAGTGTAAGTTTTAAGACGTAGTAGGATGCGTCAGTAATGTGTCATAGAAATTTAAATTGGAAAGCTCGTATAGGTTGGAACATTTGGTATATAATATTTAATATAAATTAGAAGCGTTGCTAGAATCACAAATTTGAAAAAATAGGTTAACCAGAAGTGCACCTTTACAGAAGAATAGGTTTATGAGTTTTTTTTTTTTAATTTTCTCGAAAACTACTGTAACAATTTCCTTTGCATTTGGAATACTAACTGCTCGGATGTTAATCAATGACTTTTATTTGTAAGATTTTCCTGGAAAAATTGTTTTCACCTTAAAATTTCAAATCTAAATATGGCAGGAAACTTGAAAACCTTTATATTCCATTTAAGTGGCACTATCGAACCAGATATGTAAATTTCGGTCAACATCTATCACCGGAAATATAGTTTTTGAACTTAACTGAATTTTACCAATTTTCTTGAAAAGTGCCTCCAAATTTCCTTCCAACTTCATTTATTGTGTTTCATAATATATGTAGGCGAATTTTCAGATTGGGTTTGTCAGTTGTTTACGATTTTCGTGGAAAATGATTCAAATGATTTTTCCTAAAACTTGGAATGTGTACTGTATACCTTTTTCAGAAGGTGTTGTAGTTCAGTACGGCCTTTCTGAACAATCTATTGTGCAACCCTACTAGTGCCAGGATGGGCGGGTTTGGTATAGTGGTTATGAACATGACTTGTAACGGGGAGGTCCCCAGTTCCAGACCCATGTATAACAGCTAAATTCTACCTACCAGTACCTACATTGAACCCGCCCAAAAAAAAATAAGCATTACTTTACTTTCACTTCTTTCCGGTGCCAGGATGAGTATGGTTTCATCCTAGATTATTCTTTTTACAGAGTTTCTCGGTTTCTTCATTAGCCCCTGGGTTTATAAAACCCATGTTAGCATATACAGCCAATTTTTTTCCTCAGATTAACAAACGCTTCACATTTTTTCCAGAAGAATCTTCGTCAGTTCCTCGAAGGATTCTCCCGAACAAAGCTCTCTTTAGCTTGATCCTCATTCCTAGGCTCTTCAGAGAAACTTTATTCGGGCACCAGCTTATTGGCCACCACAATATCTTCCACGTCAACATGTTCTTGCATTATTTATTACTTTCTTGTCTCGTAGTAATTTTAGTATTTCTGTCAAGATCATTCATTTTTTTTTTAAAAATATATAAATTAAAATTGTATCAATATAAAATTAATAAAATGGATAAATAGCAGGTGAAAATTGAGTCGTGTGCTTAGAACGATCTAGGCAGTCACTTGAATATTTATTCCTATATTGCCCGCATCCGCCCACACACACACTACATAGGGGTATCATAATGTTTATTTTATTTTTATTTTTGTTAGAAGTAGAGGTAGAATTAACAATATGTACAGAGTAGGCTCTCCTGTCTTTTTTTTTTTTTTTTTTTGAAGATTCTATACAAAGATCTTTCTATTAGAGTAGGGTTTAGGCTGAAATGAAGAGAAGGTAAAAATTATAGTTAGAAATTAATTGTGCTCATATTTCCACCTGTTTGTCCAGTATGTATGTGTTTAACATTTACGTATATTTCAGAATATAAATGTCCCAAGTCTTGGGAGTGTGTGCCAGTTGTTTACGTAGTAATATATATATACGAGTATATATATATATTCTTTTCCATTCATTCTTTTAGCGTTCTTTTTCTCCTGTTGTATTAATCTTTCAATCAACAAAATGGTAATATTATTTATTTTTTTGTTTTATTCGATATTCCAGAAAGAAAGAATCTATTTTTTGGGGGAAGTTTTTTTTTGGAAATCTCTTTTTCTCGGAAACGAGTTCCAAAGATTTTTTTTATTTTTGGAAAACCTGATATTCTAACTAAAACACGTAATCACTTGGATATGGAATATTTTTCTCTGAAAATTAAGTTTTTAGGGGGTTCTCTGAAAAAGCTGCAACTTTGGCTTATCTCGTAAACTGTTAATTCAGTTTCCGAACATTGTTCGGATTAGATCCTCTCTAAACACTAAAAAGATTCTATACTATGATCTGTTAGGATAGGGTTTAAATTTTCCATCATTAGGGAAGGAAGGAATTTGTTTTCCAAAAGCTCTAAATAGTTTTAACTAAATGGTTTTATCTAGATATATAAAACCAACACGATAATCAAATAGTGGGTAAGAAAAATGGAAAAAAATTAAGAATATCAATGAAAACTAAGCTCTCTTCTCTATCCAGCGTTAATTATTAAAAAAATTGTCATGCTATATCAAATCAAATTCAATTTTGGCAATAAATTTATAAAATTCTTTATAAGATTGGAAGAAATAAGGTGAGTGTGTGTGGAACAGGCCAAAATTCAACTGTTTGTACAGCTTTCCTTAATCAGGGATCACAGTTTGTTCGGTCTCATTATCACACGGACAAGACTCCGTCCTATATTATATGGAACCACTTCAGATAAGTTCTAATATGGGCTATGACCCGACTAAATCTGATTTTGTTTGAAGCTTCCCTTTAAGTGGACTATAATCCTGCTCCTGATATTTGGGAAAAACTCTTAGTCAGAGCTTCCGTCCGGGAATCCGGACATCACTGATTGTACTTCAGCTGAGCCTGTTCCCGCAGTCTTCTGTTTAAAAAGTGAGCGGGGATTATTATGATATACTACCTCACTATTCTCATTCAAGGAAGCCTCTTTAGGCAAACGATCCGTTTTTTCTTTTCCGTCTCTACCTGCGTGTGTCCCCCTTTCACCCATGAGAGACAAACCTGAATTTATTGTTTCTTGTTATGTTCCATAACTGTCTTTCTTATGTACTCTAAGAAAGTGTAATGATTTTTACAGTTTTCTCAACACCAGATTTGCTCTTGACTTTACATCTTGTAGTAATATATTGTTTACACCACTTTAATGACTCTTGTGTAGCTAAACCTTCGACTTGATTGTTTGAGCAGTTAGAGTTCAATCTAAACCGCCCTTATATATAAAATAGCTATCATGGGCTACTACAAAAGCTGCCCCTATGTGAAGATTTGTTTTGCTTGCGTCAGTGATTATAATTGTAGGATAATAAGCATCTTCTAAATGTAGCCAGGTAATTGTTTCTGCTGGATGGTTCCAAAGTCTACTACATACATGGAAATCGAGATTTTTAATTGAAATTCAACAACGAAAATTTGTTGGAAGCTCAAACTAGATATTCCGTTGGCAGTAAAGTTTTGGTCAGAATGCTTTAACCGGAAGTGCATCGTTACGAAGTGTTTTTTTTTCTTCACAATTTTCTCAAAAATAGTTACGTATACTGTGTGCACATTAATGCCTATCACTTTTATTTGAAACATATTTCTGGAAAAAATGATTTTATGACTAGTTCTGGGGAGGCTAGCACGGTAAGCTCTCCTCTAAAGTAGAATGCATGATTCTACCACCTATATAATATTAATCGGGCGTTTCTTTGTGATTTATTAATTAGCTTTAGATTTAAACTACCGTTACAAGCTTTATTGGTTTGATAGAGGTTGCCGTCATACCAGTACGCTCAGATATAACCATATATATAACCTCTAACATATTTTTTATGGCACGCCATAACTACGTTTTTAAACAGAGAGAAATTGGGTTAGATTTCATATTAGATTTTTTTCTTTTAAATGCAAATGTGGCCGTTTTTATTGGATATGGAATAAGCGCAACAATAACCTACATCAAGGAGATTTGCAAAATGATGAAAAAGATCTAGTAAGCATACCTCATACGAGTTTCTCTTGCCGCATTTTCAAGATCAGTGATAGTTTACGTCTTTAAAGACGAATTATATTGAAATAAAAAAAATCTTAGTAGCTTTTCATCCTTAAAAATTATAAGAAAACTGATAAAAACAAAGTAATTAAAAAGACCAGTTTAGTTGATAGATTTTTTTTTCTTAAACGAAACCGTTTTTTATTAGGTCTACTTAATAAAACTCCTCCCTCTAGTAGAATATAAGAGAAAGTAAAACCTGTTGATTCAAAGAGAAAAATTATTAGCTTTTGAGCGGCATAATTTACTATAAATAATAATAAAAAAAACAGCTTTGGATTAAATCAAGTCAGTCTGTGGGTACTTTAACTTACTACCACATTATTAATGTGGCCGTGGCAAAACTACGAGGGGAAAAAATTGTAGGAAAGAAATAAACCAAGATAAATACTACTAATTTTCCTGAATAGCAGATCGTAGCCTGGAGGTAAAATTCGGCAAGTCTCTATCTCTTCTACGTCAGTATATTCACCACTAATACAAAATCTGATAGGTGGGTATATTATTGCTCTAAACAAGAAAAAAAGAAGAGAACAGCTGGTTTTTAACTAAATAAATACTGATATAATCCTCTTGAATATTAATTCTGATTGGTTTATATCTTGTTATAGAACAATTTTGATTGGTGTTTATCTTCCACTAAGGCTACTCCGATTGGTTGATGATAAATCGATCTGGATAGCCGTAGTTTTGAAAGTGCTTTGTTAGTAAATAGGTTTTGGTTTATAGTTAAATAAAATAGAATTAATGTACAAAAATAAAAAATGCTGTGTGACATTTTTTATTTTTTCGACACATATCAGATTAGATTGATCCATGGGGTGGGTCACGATCCTAGACACTGCAGCCCGTACAGGCTTATTGTGCCAATCCCTGAAGGTTTAGTACGGCAAACTTCCCCTCTTCATGAATTGAGGGCTTTCCCAACCAGCTTTTTTTGCGCTTTTATATCTCATCAGTGTACCAAAGATGTCATCGCGCAATTTAGCGATTGCAATGCAATCGAACAACAGCTGTGAGGCCGTTTCCTCCGCCTCTTGACACAGCCTACACAAAGGTCCTAAGCTAATTAATATTATAATTTTTGAATCTACTGGGGCCCATGAAAAGGTTTGCCACCTCTTTAGTTCTATTCTTACACTGCTTCGATAATCATCATGCTGTGTTTGGCTTCTGGACTTAGTTTTCCTTAAGACCGTTAGTCGCGAAAAAGTGGTATTAGAAATGATATGCATGTTGTTTATGTATGTGTTTATGAAAGGCAAAGCTCAAAAACGAAAATAGCAGAAACTTCAAATTTGACATTTCCTTGATTATCACCATGGGCTCTGACAGTAAGATGTCTGTCAAAATTTCTCACCTGGAAGTATATCAGTTTACTGAATGCAATTTTTTCTTTTTTCATTTTTTTTTCCGATTTTCTTTATACGTGATAGATAAACTACACATAGAAAGAGCTATAACTTTTATTTAAAACATTTCTCTAGGAAAATTCATTTAAGGCGGCTATTTGTGAAAGGGGCGAGATTACTTTCAACTTGCTAAGCACTATTTCGCGCTTGCTAATAGACCCCTCAAGGAACTGAAAAGTATTTATAGCTTTCAGAAATGACCACTAACGGGACTATCAGAACTGTTCGCATTCTATAGAGCAGCATCAGGTTGTCAGTATTTAGACTGCATATAACCCACAGCACTGCTAAGGATGCCGCAAAAGTTGTCTTCCATTTCTTCCCACAATTGACCACATTGTATAACATATAACAACATATTTTTTTTTTTTGAACAATTAAGATGAACAATAGTTTTTGAAGTTTTGAATTCAGGAAACTGTATTTCGAAACTTCATTCCTATTTCATTGCTCAATATTTCAGAATTAACTGGAGAGAAAAAAGTCTTTAGAAGAATCTTTGTCTTTAATTTTTTTTTTTTTTTTTGACGTTGATTTATTATTGCTTCAAGGTGAATTTTGAAGACTTAAATTAAGAGCAATAGAAATACATACATCAGTATATAGTTTGATTTTATAGACTTGATTATATTCTCTCTATTTACTAAAAAGATGACTGACTGTTGATCAAATTATCTCGATAAAGCCGGAGGCAGTACAGCATCCGACTCACAATCTCCTTCTTCAATGCACCATCGTTAAATCATTATGAATAGCCAGCCGTCTGTTTTATAACAACTACAAAAAAAAAAGGGAAAGAAAAAGAAAAGAGAACCTAAATTCAAACCAATCAGATCTAACCTAAAATAAAGGAAAATTTCATTAAATAATTAAAAAAGAAAAAAATCTGGTGTGAAACACACACGATTTTCTCTTGCTCTGATTAATACAATTTAATCATGAAATTTTCTTAAAAGTTGCTATGGTTACAATGTTTTTGTTGGGCTGGTCATAAAAATGGAGCGCTATATGTCAAAACAAAGAAAGCTTGTGCAAATTTAATTTTAAACCAATAGAAGACCTCCAATACTTCGCTAAATTCAATTTTTTTCAAAAAATGTTTCAAATAAAAGTGATACATTTCTATCTGTGCAGTTGACATGCCAAATTTAAAAGAAAATCGTTGTAACCGTTTTCAAGAAAATTACAAAAAACTGAAAAAAACCTATTTTGTAAAATCGCAATTCTGGTTAACCGATTTTCTTCAAATTTGGAATTCATATCAGTGCTTCTAATGTGTATAAATATTATGCAGGTGGTAAAACCATATATTATACTGAAGCGTAACTTTTGTGGAAAAATATAACGCTACTGTTCCCCCAGAACCCCCAAAAAATCAATTTTCCTGGGAAAATTATTTAAAAAAAAGTGATAGGTATTTATTTGTGTAGAAAATACAAGAAGTTTAAAGAAAATCATTGGAGTTGTTATCGAGAAAATTACGAAAAATGAAAAAAAAAATTCAATAAGTCGCACTTTTGGTTGATGGATTTTGCCGGAGACATTTGTACCAGATGCGTTGGTTATACCTAAACGGAATACCAAGTTTGAGTTCCGTGCTATTTTTAGTTTTTGAGCTAAAAACATTTATTTCGTATTCAGAGGACTCCAAAACATGTATTTCCAATGAAAACTCAATTTCGAAAATCTGACAAGATCGCAATCGTTCCTCCTACTTCTCTTGGACATTGCAATATTCCTAATCGACTATCCGATACTGCTCAGCTAGACATGGATGCACGCCTAAAACCGGTCAATATGAGTACAACAAATTGAAGTAGGCCATCAAGTAGAAAATCATCTGACATTATACTGTATCAATTACTTATTTGAAAACAAACCACAAAATAATTGAATTTTACGCTATACAGAATTATTTTAATGACCCTTAAAAAATCTTCGCAACTAACCGCAGTAGTTTCTCCATAAAATTATTGAAGTTGAATTTTGGAAATTGTTAAGATTCTATAATTTATTTCTACTATCGAATAATAATTTACTTGAAATCTTATTAAATATCAAAAGTACATTTTTATGAGGTATTATTTGGAATTGGCATTCTTTTAAAGCCACTAATGAGGCATGAAAAGACAATGAGGTAATCAATTATTTTAGAAATGTAACCACAAAACCTGGAAATAAAATTTTAATAATGTCTAAAGTATCATAAAAAGGCAAATTAATTATTAACTTTTAACTTTTTATTAACAATACCATTAATAGAATATTCTTTCAAACTGCTTTTTTAAAGTTTGAATCTTGTAAATACAAAAGTAAAAAGAAAATTACTTTCTGCTATTTGTAAAATTATCTTGTTTGGTATTAAGAAAATGACTCTGTCTAAACTATGAATAAGTTTACCTTGCTTAACCGCGTTACCAACGTTAATTATTCGCGCTTAACTTGTAAGCCACTGTTAAACTTGCATTAATAGCTGTAAAAGTAGAGTGCGTCTCTCACCGATGCAGATGAAATATCAGGTCAAAATATATTAAACGTGGGATTTTCATTCTGCTTTCTTTTAAGTGATAATCCTTAGCTTCCTACTAATTTGTCAAAAAAAAAAAAAAAAAATTCTTAGATTATATATTTTTACTTCAAATTAAAAGAAAATATGATTTTATCTGTTGTAGAATGCTTTAAAAAAAAAAAATTGATTGAAACACTCACATTTTTTTTTTACTGCAATTAACAAAATTGTATAGTTAGTATAGTATGATATTCGTCGGTGTTTTTATGGTGAAAAGTCGCGAAAAGTAAATAAAGAGAAGAAAAAGTAAAAATAACGGAAAAATATCAGACCATCAAACATATTCAACAAAGTAAAAATTCTTTTTGGCGTGACACTAGCGCAGCAACGTGTCAGAAAAGATAAACAAAACTTTTTTTAATTAACTATGACAATTTTATTAAACATGATATTATAAAGAAAATAAGTTAAAATGAAATGGTTCTTACTATTAGTAGATATTATTATAGAGGTACTTTTTTAATTATTTTCTTTTGAGAAAATATAACAACAGAGATATATTATTTAAAAAAATATATATATAATTAAGTCACATTGAAAAGATAGGCTACAATTTTTATTTTAATGTACAGTTACTTTCAAGAATAAGTACCATTGTTACCGTACTTTGGAAATAGTAATATTATTATATATTTTAAGTTAGTTTTATTAGTTTTAGTAAATAAAAACTAATACTTTATTACTATAAATTCTCTTCAGAGAAAAATACTTGTAGCTTTATCACCTTTTTTTTTTAATTATATTTAATATTTTCTATTATAATTAAATCTTAATATTATAACCTGAATTTATATCACTTATTATGAGTAGTTTGTTTTAAAAAAATATTTATTAAAGATATTTACATATTTAGTAAAGATTGAATTAATATTTGCTATTTAATTTGAAAGGAAATTCAAGATAATAAAGTGATTTTATTCAAATGAATTTTTTCCCCTGTTATAAGTTAGCCGGTTTGCCGGATTATTGAAGGATTATTGTTTCTAACTCGTAAAGTGGTAGGTAATAATATTAATAAAGAAAAAAACTGCACTATTTTACTGACTCTCATTCATAGCGGTCATTAATTTAGATAATTCCTTGTGTAAACTACAGAGGGAGTGAATACATAGTGAAAGCCATGGCTATTTGTAGAGATACTATTATTACTTATAGTGTAAACGATATTTATCAAAAGAGAAGGGGTTTCAAGAACAAGTATTGGCATAATCACAGATTTGCGAAATAAATGTAACATTCCGGCCCCTCTGCCAATACAATGAATGGTTCTTACCGTCTATATAAATATTAATGTACATTAGAAGCGTTGATAGAATTCCAAATTTGAAGAAAATCAGTTTTCCAAAATAAAGTTTTGAGTTTTTTTTTATTTTCTCAAAAACGGTTATATCGATTTTTTTAAAACTTATAAAGGTCATTGCTCAGATATAAACTGATCATTTTTCCTCCCCCAAAAATAAATAATTTTAGAGTGGTTTTGAGAATCTCCCAGTTTCGTTTAAATTGAAACTGATCTTTGAGCCAGAGGGCGCCCATAGAGTCCGTTCAAGATATGTATGTATAACGTCCATCCAACAACTTTCCCAACCATTCTAAACGTTTCTAAACACTATAATTTTAAAGCCATTTTTATTAATTAAGTTATATTAATTGGATTAATAGAATGTCGCGTGTGTATCTCTCACCAGTTTATACATATTTTTTTTAATAAGAATTTGAATTTTTGTAAGTCTAAATAAACCTTTCAATTTTCTGTTACAGGTAAGTCGCTGGCATTCTATTGTTTGAATTAATTAAAGAAAGAAAGAAAACACAGAGGTCTAAAATAGCTTGCCTCACCTGATTCTAATATTTCGGATCGGTTTTGAGATGGTCTAATCATAAGTGAAGTTAGTTAGCAGTTCTGGGACAGTCATTTAATTTTATTTCTTTGAAGATAAGAATTTTTAAAGTAAGTAAAATTTTATTGAATATTTCAAATTTTAGGATTAAATAATTCTTTTAAAAAATATTTAGTTTTATGTTTAAAAAAAGAAAATCTCTGTAATTCTCTACTTCCCAACTTCAGACATTTTCTTTAATCTTCGATACCATAGAATATAATTACTTGTCATTAATATTACAATGGTGGTAGAATTATACAGCATTTGATGAGACTATTATGAGAACTAATAGTAACATGGTCGGTCAACTTAGGTATAAACTTAACGAAACCATAAGCTTGGCTAGAAGGAGCTTTTTATTGCCATCGATAAGAAATTACTCAGTGAAAAAGGAAATCTCCAAGAAGTTGGAATTGGCACTGTATCGCACCACATATTTCCCACAGTCACTTATCGATAAGAGTTATGATTCCAATAAAGAAACAAACAAGAGCAAACTAGAAGCTTCTAAAATGCATTAGCTGCGAAAAGTAGATTGGAAAATGAAGAGGTATCACATTCACAACTCTACTCTCCGAATCAAAATAAGAGTGAACCATTCATGGAAGTAGTGGAAGGAGGATATTTGGAATTGTTCGGGGAGGGATGCAGAATGGAAGAAAATCCACGGAGAGTGATGGGAGTTAACAAATGATCCGGAAAGCTCTTAAACTCTTACAGAGTAGAATTAGTTGGAAGTACAAAATCAAGAAGTCTCTTTTGAATAAAAGAAAGACTACTTGGACAAGAGTGCAAAAATTTAGTCAAACATAGAGAACTATGGCAGCGCGCCTTTTGCGAATCCTGGACACTTTTTGGATAAAAGACAATTGAAATAAGTATCTAAGTAAGATTGTGAGAAAAAAATTAAAACTGTATCTGTCATATGACAGTTGCAACATGCGTAGAATACGTTCTGACGTTTTTCAACAGTCCCCAGAACTCCCCACCCCAGTCCCTCCCCTCACTGCCTATGGGAAAACGTCCTTCGATTTTTCATTTGAGAAACGTTTGCTATTCAATATGAAAATCGTTCGCTTTTTACCAAATAGGTGCCTTCCAAAAAGTGTGCTACGTTAAAAAAATATAGTGTTTTATAAAACGCCCGACCATATAGAGTAGAGTTGTGAATGTGATACCTCTTCATTTTCCCATCTATGTTTCGCAGCTAATGCACTTTAGTAGCTTGTAATTTGCTCTTGTTTGTTTCTTTATTGGAATCATAACTCTTATCGATAAAACGCCCGACTATATTAAACACAAACACACGTTTGTGTGTTTTAAAAACGAAATTAAAAAAAAAAACGCGAGAATTCTGCACGCGACCATCTGTTTTTCCAGACAAGAAGGTTTCACTCAAAATCCGTGTTTCGAAAGATTAAGATTATGAGAGGCTCTAGGATTAAGCTGAAGTCATGATGCTTATTTCTAATTTATTGACTTCACTGTATTATAAATTACAACGTAATAGTTATGAACATTTTAATTGTATCAGAGATATATTCCGTGATAACCTGCTTCTTTTTGTCTTTCTAATACAGAGTGTATTAACTGAATTTGCTCTGTGCAAGTCTATGTTATAACACTGTTTTGACAAAAATATCCTGACGATGGGCGAACGCCACAAAAAGAAGCAGGCTATCACGGAAAATATCTCTGATGCTTTGCAGGTCTGCGGAACCAACCACAACCATTTTAATTGTGTTGTAGAATATTTTCTTTTTTTTTTGTAGGACTTAATAAATGTTATTTTATTTTTAGCACAGCAATGCTGACTTGATCAGATTATTAGTGCATAGCTATTTATATCGGCGTTTTCCTTTTTTGTTTTTTTTACCTTCCTTTTACACATTAAGTCAAGAATGTAAACTGCTATTTCCCGTCTTGCATGTTTTTAATAACAAGGACTCGCAAAACATCTGTTTCACAAATTATTTTTATTTACTATTTAAAATATTTAATAAAAATATATAATATTCAAAATTAAATAAAATTCAATTAATTTTCAGAATGATATTGCTAGATGGTAAATATTTCAAATTTGATATGATTCAATCAAAAATAATCGAACGATTATATAAAATATGTTACTAGTTAATGAAATACGCGTGGGGAGTTTTCAGCCGTCATGTTGGCGCCCTGTTTTCCCCACTTTGTGGGCCACTCATATTATAATTTAAAAAAAAAAAACTGAATGGCCAAGGTCGAATAGTTAGATATAGTTTTATTTTTCTTTGTTGTAACGGAGCAAGGAGTTTGAGGTTATAGGATTATTAATTATTATTTAACTGGTGTATTTTAAAAACAGCTGATTTGAATATATATGTTCTTTGTAAATAACCTTTATATATTTAATAAATGTGTGTAACCTTTACAACTGTTTCCTATTCTATGACTAATCAATTTGGTGTATTGAAATAATGATTAATCGATTTTTTTTTTTGGTAATTCAGTAATTATTTCGTGTGTTTTTCTTTCTTTATTTTTTCGTTTGCTCTATTCGTCAATTCATACAACCCATTAAACATTCATCAACAAAATCCTATTAGTGATTGAAATAACAGAAAGACTTCTTGCGATTTCTTTAAAAGAAAAAGAAAGTGAATCCGGGAATTTGGATAGACAGAGCTTTGGCAAATTTTAATTAAATTAACTGACAAACCCTCAAAACGCATCCAAAATCGATTTTTTTCGGATAAAAATGTTTTAAATAAAAGTGATACGTTTTTTCTGTGCAATGAGCATTCGAAGTATAAAGAAAATCGTTGTAGCCGTTTTCGAGAAAATCCCGAAGAACTCAAAACCTATCATTGAGGTCATTGAGTTTGCCTAAGAATTCCCATATCCGATGACATATGAACTCATTGTTTAATTGTGGCCTGTCTGTCGGATAGGGTAATAGTCTTCTTGATTCCCTCCTGTCGAGGTAAACGGGACATATGTTCCAACCTGTGTGAATTTCCTCCTGGAAGATGGTGGGTAAACATACTCCTAGGCTCCGAGTGCCTCTGGTCCTTGGCCCAAACATCCTTGAACTATGCATCATACAATTCTTTAATATCATACAGAGCGTGTTCACTGCTCCATTCTCTTCTGTTACTCAACTTCGAAGAAAATATTCTTCACAAAGGGGCATCTGGCAGGCAAGGATAACCACTCCCTTTCGCCAATCAGCCCTTCTCTTCAACCCACCTCCATAGCTTAATGCTTTTAAAACCAATTAAATATTCAGTAAATATACCAAGTTTGAGGTAACTTTGTCAAATTAGAATTTTAATACTTGCAGCAAGATTTTCAAAGATTTGCATACCAGATGTTTTATTATTATTATTATTATTTTTAATATGTCTAACCCTTCCTTTTTACTTTTTAGACTCATTAATTATAGAACATGTTTCTTATCTTAAATTCCAAACACTAAAATAGTTACCATATCGTAGAGAATATCATCGAAATGACAGAATAAATACGAACTAATAAGCCAAAGAAGTATTTCCCTTTCTAATTATCAAATCATCAACAAACTTGTATACAAATATAAATAGATTATTTACTGATAAACAAATTAACAAAGTTAGAAAAAAAATTAGCTTAATTATTATAAATATTTCACAAAGTTTCTCTTCTACATTGGCGGTCTTCGTCATTTAAATATACGAGAGATAGATATTTTAAATGAAAGATAATAAGTGAAGAATTACTTAAATATTATATATATATATTATATATATTTCCTTATAATTGAGTGAAAGTTTTTATTTCTTATTAAATTGCAGATATTTTTTTTCATATAATTATATCTGAATTGGATATATCCGGTTCATATTTACTAATAAAACTAGTTCCATCAATTTTATATCAATTATATATCATATATATAACTCTTTATATGTATAAGTGATAATCATAATGCATGATATAATTGGTCAATTTGGATTGGAAATTAAATTTTCAATATTAAAATCTATAAAAAAAGAAAAAAAAAGAGAGATAAGTTTAAAGATAATCGTTTACGCAGTTTTCTAGAAGATCGCGGGAAAAACTCACATTTCCGGTTCATTGATTTTTCTCTAAACTTGGAAATCTAGGAAATGCATTTTATTATATTATTTATATTATTGAGATTGCATTCAATAAACATTATTAACCCGAAGAGCGAATTTATACAATTTTCAGTTCCGCACTTATCTCGATAAGAGCTTCAAAAGTTTTCCCCTTTAAACTGCTACTAAACTTAGATTTTAACAATAGAACTAGTACAAGATTAGGTAAATACTTTGAAAAAAAGACGTGTTTGTGAGTTATTTAAATAATTTGAAGTTGATTGTACAGATCATTTTTACACAATTCAATATTTAAATTTAAACCAACTGACAGACCCCTTAGGTTTATATCTGTACAGTTAGCACTGCAAGTTTAAGAAACCCTGTAGTTGTTTTCGATAAAATTCCCAAAATCTCAAAAAACTATTCTTAAATAAAACTGCACTTCCGGTTTTCTGATTTCTATCGAATTTGGGATTCTAACAATGCTACTAATATATTTGTGTTATATAGGTAGTAGAACCATATATTGAATTGAAGTAGTACTTTAAAGGAAAGGTTAGCGATACTGCCCCCCCCCCCGAGAACCCACCAAAAATCAATAGTTCCGGGTAAATGTTTCAAATAGAAATGATAGATATTTATATGTGTCGATAGTATTAGAAGTTTAAAACAAAATAGTTGGAGCCGTTTTCGAGAAATCCGTGAAAAATTGAAAAAAAGAAATTCAGTAAAGTCGCATAGCTGGTTGATTGATTTTGTCAGAAACCTTTGTGTCCCTTGTGCCAGTCCACCCTTCCATTCAACCATATAATTGTCTGCGAAGGCTCCAATACCATACATGCTAACGCACCTTAAATAAAAAATACAAATAAAATAAAATCTTGTTTTTTGCTCAGTTCATATGATTAAAATAATTTTGGAATTAGTTAGGGGAATTTTTATTGGAAATAACAACGAGGGGAAAATTTAGGAGGGGGATTATGTTAACACATCTTGTCAGTGATGTAATTAGAGAACGAAATGAAATTTTCGTAATGGTCACAAATGCATCGTGGACAAGCACGTGCTACGAGAACCATAGAGGTGTTATTATGTCATTAAATAAAATGACGTCATCAGTGTGTGTATGTGTGTGCTATATCATGTGCATGTTATGTTTAAATGATTTCAATCAAGACTGAAAGAAAGAAAGAGCATGAGAGGGTGGGCAGAAAAACGAGCAACTATTAATCCTTTTTAATTTCTCGTTCGATACATATAATCGATTTTTTTTTTCTTTTCTTTTTACATAATCGCTCACTGTTTCTCTCAACACGTTCCTCTACCTCTGGCTGCTGTTGTTAGACAAGTAACTATTTTGGATATGTGAGGGGTAGTCCCTGTACCCCTCATATCCACATACATACACACACATACATACACACACATACATACATACAAACGCACATACACACACATACACACACACACACACACACACTTCTACTTAATTGATCGGAAACGAACGGTTTGATCGGATTTATAACTTGATTATAAACCGTGACTCTTTGAATTGTGATTATTAGTTACCGTTATAGGTAGTTTAAGAAGGCCGGCTCTCGACTGACTTCTCTCTCTGTACCGACTACTAACTTGGCGGGAATCTCTACTATTCCACCACTACTATTACGTCTTCTTTTCGAGACTGTGGAGTGAGGGATGTATGGAGTTTTCTCCAAGTCTACTCACTTTTAGTTGAGTCAGTAAAAATTGATATATATATATATATTTTTATTTTTATTTCCAGAAAGTGAATAAAAAAAGCTACTTAGCTTAAACCGTGAAATTAAATATTTCGTTTATCGAAAACTCTGGATTTAATTATAACAAAATTATTTGAAATTATTCAGATAATAAAAAATATACATCGACCAAAATCTATTCAGAAGAACTAGATGAAGATCTGCCCTTGCGAGACTGTATTTATGTATGTTATTCATAGAAATGCAGGAACAAAATATTCGGGGAATATTCATATAGTGAATTCTAGTGGTGGAATTCGGTGGTGCATTCTAGTGAGCTGGAGTGTGCACTAAATTTACGCACTAAATAGCATTAAAATATTCCCAGTATAAACACACCTTTATTATTTATTAATTATGAGTACTTGTTCATGAATATGTCCGAGTGTTAATTACATATATGAGTATGGTACATCAGAGACATTTTCCGTGGTAGCCTGCTTCTTTTTGTGGTCATCGACCGGTTTCGGGCGTTCGCCCATCTTCAGAATGCGTTTGTCAGACAGTGTGATAACACATACTGAAATTCAGTTTATACACTCTTTTACCAAATCGTGTTAATGTCGTCTATATAAATCCTTTTTATATACCACCAACCGCAACTGCCAAGAAAGATTTGGTGAAAATCCATCAACCGGAAATACGAATTTACTGAATTTTATTTGTCTTCAGTTTATCGCGATGTTCTAGAAAATGGTTCCAATGACTTAATATATTATGAACGATTATTACGGAATGGTATATAAAAAGGACGTCTAGAATAACATAACGTGCTAATGTTTTACACCAGATTTTTTTTTTTACTTTCTTTTAGTGTGATTTTTCGTTTTTTTTGAGATATTTTCTTGTCACACACCCACATACAGACCATTCACCAAGACAATATATTTTGTTCAGACTCAGGAAACCTCAAATCATGTATTTCTGGTGCACATTCCACACGCTCTCTAACAGCAGTCAGAGGAAGTGAATTTGTAGAAAATTTGTCAATTCTTATTTGCATTATTCACTACTAATTCAGATTGTATGATTTGAAAAATAAAACTTTTTTTTCTTTTAGAATTTACATGGCCACTAAAAGATATCTTTATAGCAGGACAGTTAAGTGAAAAGATAAAATATTCGTTTTTAAATAGAGAAATATGATCTAGAAAGAAGGTATATGAATGTGGAGCGCGGAATTTAATTTAGCATGCAAATAGCCCTATTTTTAATAATAGAGCAGCTTAAAAAAAATATAACTAACGATACCATTTATTCATAGAGTATACATAAATGTTATTTCATTCCACACCTTTCTACACAAATCGTTTATTCTAAAGATAGTTTTTTTTCTAAGTAAACATTTTCACACCAAGAGTGAACACTAATCACATTAATGTCACGTGACAATATGATAAGAAGAGATATTATTATTTAAACCCCTCCCCTCCCGACCTTACCATTTACGGAACTCCGCGTTTTATTTATTTTAAATTCAAATTTTATTTGTTTACACACCTACGTTTTTTTTACATTATTATATAGTAAAAATAAAGTTAACTTCAAATAGTAATAAATTTCTTTTTATTATTATTATTTTTATAGTATTTATATAAAAGGAGAATGAACTTTTTATAGTTTATTGTACTCGTAAGACTTTTTTATTTATTTATATTTACTAGAAATACTAAAATTTTATTTTTTCGTAGAACTTAAACAATGGGCATTATACAGTATTATCGATAAAAGGTTTTAAAAATAAATGAATTAAAAGTTTAAATAAAAAGAAGAAAAATATCTTTAATAATACTAATAACGTAATAACATTAAAGATAAACAAACAATACTGTCATATTATGGTCCTACCATTTTTGGCGCTTAATTAAAAATATTAAGTTTAATGTATATGTTGTAAAGTAAAAATTCAAGTTTTATTATCTAATTATTACGGTGGATTTCCACCAGATGGACAAACAGTTTCTGTTGTGATTATGTTTTGTGCTCTCGAAAACTGAAACAAAAACGGGTTCTTGTTTTAAAAAACAAAACAGAGACTGTGTTTCCATCCACTATACTGATTAAATATTACTTTCAAGATGTCAAATTTTTTAATTTTATATTACTTTTTTCTACTCCTAATAAGAGGAAGTATTGTAATCTTGTCAAATTTTCGATATCGAGTTTTCATCGGAAATTTCCGTTTGAGGTCCCCTGAGTCCAAAAAAGTGGTTTTTAGCAAATGGTCTGTGTGTGTGTGTGTGTGTGAGAGAGAGAGAGAGCGAGAGAGTATTTGTGTGTATCTGAACAGCACAGCTCAAAAACGAAAAACCATAAAAAGTTGAAACTTGATATTCGCTTTAGGTATCACCGTGGGATCCGATAGTGGGTCAGCTGTCAAATTCCTTAAACGGAAGTACCACTTTAGTTTTTTTTTTTTTACTTTTTTTTGTTTTTCTCAAAAATGGCTCCGACGATTTTCTTCAAACTTGTATATGAACTGCACATACAAAGAGCTACAACTTTTATTTGAAATGTTTCTCTGGGAAAATTCATTTAAGGGCACTTTTAGGGGTTTTTTCTCTAAAGTGCTATCATAGTTTGATTATACAATTCTATCATCCAAACAAAATTAATAAAAATAAACAGATGGCCAAAATTCCGAGATTCAAAGAGAATAGTAAACCGGAACTGCGCTTTTACTGAACAGTTTTTTCAGTTTTCGACGAATTTCATTCAATTTGGTACACAAACTATTTTGACTATTATAATTTTGAGAACTGGAGTAAGAGAAAGTTGTGTGTGTGCTTGACACCAAATTTTTTTTATAAAGTACATTGTGAGAAATTCCATAACTGTGGATGCCCACGATACGCTTCTAACCAAATTACTGCATTCTTCAACACTCCACTTTTTTTTATCATTAATTTTCTGAAAATACACATCAATAAATACATCAAAATACTCATCAATAAATAATTTGAAGAAATATTGACCTCCTTTTAGTTACATACATCAAATACTTGCTAAATCACCCTACTATGGTAAAATGGTTGCCAATGGTCAAAATGTATGCGAATTGAGTACAAAAAATTTGTGTTATTTCATCCGTTCACCCGAAGTGGGAACGGTGTGCAAGACTGTTGCTGCCGTAGTCTCCCTAGGAAAGATGTACTTAGGCCAGACATCTCCTATCTCCGGTTCGGCACCAAATTACGAGCGCCAAAGTTTTTGGAATCACTTTCCAGTATAGTGCTCGCACCCGCCAAGAAGATAAAATAATGTTTTATCTGGCAAAATATCGTGTGAAACACTCACACTATTTTCACTTAAAATGAAATTTCTTGAAAATTGCAACTTTACATTTAGTTAGGCTGGTCAATTAAAATGGTGGCGGGAAATTGATTTGTAAATCTGAGTGGCCTTATATGGAGCGAACTATTTCAAAACCCAGAAAGCTTGTGCAAGTTTAAATTTAAACTAACTGACAGACCTCTAATACCCTTCTAAATCGATTTTTTTTTTTTTTTAGAAAAATGTTTCAAATAAAATTGATACGTTTCTAACTATGCAGCAAGTTTATAGAAAACCGTTGTAAAACTAAAAAATATCAAAAACTATTCTCTAAAATCGCACTGCCGGTTAACCAATTTTATGGTTTTACGGGGGCCATGAAAACCACCCCGACTCTTTATCTAGAGACATTTGCCTAAATTTACCAGAGATCTACTGAGTCATACCCGAAGGGATGTAAGGCTAATTGTGGGTCTACTAATAGGACATTGTAGGCTGAAGAGGCACATGCACCATCTACAACTTGCAGACAGTGCGGTATGCCGATTCTGCAAGGCAGAGGAAGAAACCCCAGCGCACATCCTCTGTAAGTGCGTCGACCTGGCGAGGATAAGGTTTCTTCAATTGGGGACAGGCAATCCCGAAGCTATGAGCTTCATGACGTAGTATAAAGGAAATCGCGAAAAACTGAAGAAAAAATCAGTAAAGGCGCACTTCCGGTTGATAGATTTTGTCCGAAATCTTCATGTCTGATGCGGTGGTAATACCTAAACGGAATTCCAAGTTTGTGCTTCCTGCAACTTTTCGTTTTTGAGATATTCCATTAAAACACACGCACACATACAGACCATTCGCTGAAAACATTTTATTCGTATTCAAGGGACCCCAAAACTTGTACTTCCGGTGAAAACTGAATTTCGAAAATCTGGCACGATCGCAATATTTTTCTCTTACTAGGAGTAAGGGATAATAAAAAAAAAGAAGGAAAAAAAGAAGGTATATTTATCTAATACGTATTTATCAATTGGGTGATATTTTTCTTTCTAACGATCTTAATGGCAATGTCCGAAAAGAATACTGAGTGTATAGCATTTGTGACAATAAATAAAATAAAATAAAAGGAAATCACCTATGTTGTCCATAACTAGTTTGGAACAAAGTTGTCCGTTGTAGCTTTCACCAACTGCCTGGCCACTGGAGAACACCTACATTTTAGACTAATGTTTGGCTCCAGCTCATTAGTGATGGAATATAGCCATTATTAAAGTGTTTCCCATTTAAAAATAAAAAAATAAAATAAAAGCTATTGATAAATAATGTTGCTCCAACAGACTGGAAGGACAAAATAACAACACATTATTTAGAAAACCAGAAAGATATTGCCACTGAAATTTATTTATTTAAGACAGAAAAGTTATTAACACTCGTTTGCATAACGGAATCTCATTTTTTACTTTTTATATATTTATATATATATATATAGTGCTTGGTCATTTCCCGAATTTTAATTTGGAAATAGACGGGATGTGCATGTTTGAAAAGCCTCTCCGAATAAAGTATGTTTTTAGTGACAGGATTGTGTGTGTGTGTGTGCCGTTGTATTTGTCTGTGTAACAACAAAATATTTGAAAAACAACAAATCGCAAGAAGCTTCAACTTGATATTATTCCGTTTAGCTAACATCAAGGGGTTCCTTGAAAATTTCAGTGAAATCCTGTCAACTAAGAAAATGCATCACCGTTTTATGGTTCCGAGCCATGTATAGCGTCACCGAGGAGTTTTGTGTCAGGAAAGCCCAACAATGGAGGACTAGGGAATTGGAGAAGCACTAGCGGGAGGGAGGCTGTCTCCAGCTAAAAGATTGATAAACTGTTTAAGACAGGAAGTCTTAGGGTATCTTCTCTCCATGAGTAGGATAAAATAGTGGATAGGATAGGTTTGTTGATTGGACAACGCATTATTGATTACTCAGTAATTTATACACAAAAAGTGCAAGACGTCCTATCAGAATTGTGACGCTGAAGTCTGGGTAGCGGTGTACCAATTGTTCCACCAATACTAGGTTCTGCTTATTTGGGAGGGCAACACTCTCAAGGAATGCTTGAAGAGGTTGGAGATAAGGATGTCTTAAGATATTGCAGTCTGACCGGTAGATTTCTGGGAGTGACTTCTTAGGAGTAGTTTCTTTGCGGGAGTGGGGATAAGAGCTTAGGACATATGCTTTAGGGTGAATACTTGAAATTGGGGAATTCTATATGAGGGATCAATGAAAAAAGAAAAGTACAGGAAGCTATTTCTAAAGATTCAGAACAGAATGTATGCTTAATTAAGACGACAAATAGGTGCTATCGCGTTTAATATCAGCTGGAACTAGGTTATTCAAACCTTATATTTACTTAAAGAAAAATTTGGTCACTCCTAATTAAACATAAAAAAAAGAAGTTAAATTCTGTGCAAAAAAAAAACTATCTACAAAAATTTATATTATCTAGATTCTAGATCATTCTCACGTATATATGGAAATAAATGATCTCTTATTTTAAGGAAATACTCTCCAATATCATTTTTATTTTTATTTCTTAATTTTATTCAGAGAAAAATATGTTGGATTATTTTTCGTAGATCTTTTTGATTTCGCCATTTTTTTTTTTATTAAATTAATTCTTTGATGAAATCGGCCAAAAGTTGAACTAATTAACTAACTGGCAAGCATGTTTGGAATTTTACTTCGGTACAGTTAAACGAAAGGCCGTATGGTAGTATTTTTATTTATTAGTTCGATGATTACTTCCAGAATTTTTAATAACCTCTCTTATTGAGTTCTGTTGAAATATTTTTATGACATACTTTTCATACCGGCTTTGAAATAATTGTATGAAACGCTTGTTAACAAATCAGCAACCTGTAAAAAGTTCGCTCTGTGTGAATTATTTGAACATTTATGTTAAACATCAGAGAAATTTTCCGTGGTAGTCTGCTTCATTTTGTGGTCATCGACCGGTTTCGGGCGTTCGCCCATCTACAGGATGCATTTGTCAGTGTGATAACACAGACTTGCACAGAGCAAATTCACTTTATAGACTTCAATGAATTTGCTCTGTGCAAGTCTGTGTTATCATACTGTTTGACAAACGCATCCTGAAGATGGGCGAACGCCTGAAACCGGTCGATGACAACAAAATGAAGCAGGCTACCACGGAAAATGTCTCTGATGCTTTCCAGCTCTGCGGAACCAACCACCACACCATTTATGTTAAATATTTAAAAAAAAAAAAATCTTAAGTACAAGCAGTTTTCTCCGCTCTTAATCCGAAATTTTTCGACCGAATTTTAAGTTATAGATCATCCAATAGCATAAGTAGGAAGAAAAAATTAAAAGAAAAAAAATATCTGGTTGTGGATTACAATTAGGTAGTTGCATTATATAAAATTATAAATTTTCCTTAAACTCAAATTTATTAATTCTTTTATCCTAACATAAATATAAAGGTGGTGGGGGACAAATACCATCCAGCCAACTCCAGCCAGATTGGAGAAGTGATTACATTTAGTCCAAATTTTAAATTCACAGCCCAAAATTCTAACGCACAAACTAAACTAAAATCAATTTTTTGAAAGAAAAAATGTTCTAAATAAAGAAATTGTTAGATTTATATCCATGCAATTGGGTAGCATTCCAAGTTTACTTTACAGTAAGCCGATTTTTATTGAATTTGGAATTCTATAACAATCTTATAATGTATACTAATATTACTATCTACTATGTAGTAGAAACATAAACTGTGGCGAAGTAGTACTTCAAAGGAAAGTTTAACGTCACTGTTTTCGCAGAACCCCCCCAAAATAAATTTTCCCGGGAAAATGTTTCAAATTAAAGAGTTAGGTATTTATGCCTAGGGATAATTAAAGTAAATTGTTGGAGCCGTTTTTGAAAACATCGCGAAAAACAGGAGAAAAAATCAGTAGACTTCCGGTTGGTTGATTTTGCCTGATAACTTGACGAAATATCAAGTTCCAGCTTCCTGTGACTTATCATTTTTGGAAATATTTTGTTCAGACACAACACCATTCGCTATAAGCCTTTTTTTTGGCACTCAGTACATGTATTTTCGGTGAAAAGTCAATTTCGAAAATTTGACCTGTATTCTTCCGGTTATAAGCAGTACGAGAAAGTAAAAAGACATTTAAAGAAAGAAGCAGTACTTTTGTTAAAAATTCCCCTTTAAAAATTATCGTAGTGCTTCAATTTGATTGTTGTTAGCCCATTAATACATCCACGACAGTAATTAAGGTATTATCAAAAGAAAAAAAGAAAAGAAAATGAAGTGACATTGAAACATTAAGCAAAAAAAAAAAAAATAATCGATGTTAAGTTTCGATAGTAAAGCTGGAAAGATGCGTGACCTCTGGCAACACTGCACCAACTAGTGTATTATTTAATTTGTATAATTATAGGATGTACACAACTGGAGGGGGGCCCAGGATATAACGCTCGTGCGTATGTTTGTGTTTTCTCTGTCTCACTCTTTTTCTTTTTTTTATTATTAGTTGGAGTCCAGGTGAATTCCAGTAGCGGGATGGCTCATGTTCTCAGGACAGGTAGTAGCTGGCCCAGAGTTATTAATCATTATAAATGAATGAGCGGTCTAAGTCTCTCTCTCACTCTGTCTCTCTCATACACTCATCTCTTTCTGTCTAGAATGAAGCCTAGCGCATGCGTACGTTTGAACTATACACACGCAGACCTTTGGTATATAACTGCTTGCGGACTTCTCCCAGTCAACCCCTTGCCATCCCCTTAGCAACAGCATCAACATAGGCTCACAAACACACACACACCGATGGATGATGAGAAGAGATGTGCCGGATCGTACTAACGGCCTCCCGGTTGTTGTGCACAACAGGTCTCTACAGTAGGACTTAGTGATCTGTGTCTCCGGTGGAGACCAGTAAACCTTTGCCTTTGCGGGGGACGGACATAGCTTGTTGAACTGGTTTTCTTTTTTTCTCAAATAAGTGTGTAGGAGTGGGTGGAAGTGTTCAAACAGGAAAGCACTAAAGCCTTCCTTCCGTTCAAATCACTAGTTATTTCCGCTAGCATTCGTTCCCTATTATTGTTAAACCTTACTCTAAATGATGCATAAGGATTGTGAGATTCGGTCTTTTTTAAAAAATAAAAAAACATATTTTTGCCAATGTTTTGGCAAATATATTGTCTTTATCAAGGCATAAGAATGAGAAATGTTAAAGAATCTAGAAAATATGAGAACTTTAACTTATATTTGATGAAAATAAATAGGTGGGAACACCTCAACACCACAGAGAATAGTGATTACTCTAGTTGGTAATACCTAAACGGAGTACCAAGTTTGAACTTCCGGCGATCTTTCGTTTTTGTGATATTTTGTTCACACAAAAATATGACCATTCGTAGTGTGCATATTCATTTTGTTCCTGACCGAACTCTCTACATGAACTTGGTGAATTTGCCCTGACGATGGATGAAAATCCGAAACCGGTCAGGAACATTAAAATGAATATGTATGCTACGACGGATAACGTACCAGATGTTATCCAGCATTGCGGATCCATCCACATTTTTTACGTATTTACGCCCCCCCCCCACAAAACATGTATTTCCGGAGAAAAATCAATTTCATAAAAAATGTATTTAGCGAGTGTCTGTATGTGTGTATATATGTTATCAGAATATCTCAAAAACGCGAAGCCAAAGGAAGCACAAACTTGGTATTTCTTTTAAATTCTACCACTGCGTCAGATACGAAGATTTCGGACAAAATCCATCAACCGGAAGTGCCACTTAACTGAATTTTTGTTTTTCTGTCTTGCATGATTTTCTTTAAACTTCGTACACTGTACACACAGATATAACTATCGATTTGAAACTTTTCCTGGACAAATTAATTTTTTTGACGAGTTCTGAGGGAACAGTAGCGTTGTGCGTTCGTCTAAAGTATCACTTCGATAACCACCCATAAAATACTAATACACATTAGAAGTATTGATGGAATAGTGAAGAAAATCGGTTAAACGGAAGTCGCAATTTTAAAGAATAGGTTTTAAGTTTGTTTTTTTCCTCGAAAACGGTTGCATTTTTTTATAAACTTGCTTCATAGATAGTAGAAACGTACTACTTTTATTTGAAACATTTTTCTAAAAAAAAAAATTAAAAAAAAAAAGATTTTGGTGGGGTATTGGGCGGGCTGTCAGTCAGTTAAAATTTAAATTTGCACTAGCTTGTTGGTTTTGATATAGAGCGCTCCACATTAGGCCGCATCAGATATACAAGAGAAATCCCCGCGTAACATTCGAACGTTGCAATTTTAAAGAAAATTTCTTGATTAAATTGTATTAATTAGAGTAAGAGAAAGTCGTGTGATTTTTCTTTTTTCTTGAAGCAGTAAGAAAAAGTAAAAACATTTATTTAAAAATAATTATTTAATAGTTTTATGAAAAGGGATTATATCACAACCAGAGTTGAGTTAAATCCGATCTGTTTATTAATTGTTTTTCAACTAATCAAAAACAGAAATAAAATCTTGACAATAATTATAATGTTTACTCAGTGATCATAAAGTTACAAATTTGAAAATTATAGAACAAAAAGAAATTAGATTTATCTTTGGAAGGAGTAAACATGGAGAACAGAAGCACTGTTGTAGAGGGATTGAATAATACTCATAATTTATGCCAGTATTATTTTTCTTTGGTTCTCCTTCTACTTCTTTAATGATATGATAATTATATATTTTGTTTTAAATAATAATAATAATAATAATAATGACCACTCTACATCATTATTTTTAGTCCTGCGGCTAGAATAGAAGATCTCTTCTACGAACATTTCAAGGCTTTATTTTGCACACTGAATAACAAGAAGATAAGGGTAAACAGGTTGGGTACTTTCTATAAATATCAAAAGATGTGTGCGTATTTTTCTTCGAACGGAGACGTGATATTATTCTAGAAAATGGGAAACTCCACATTTTTACTTTCTTTTACACCTAGTAAGAAAAGCAAATACTGAGATGTTTTCAAATATTTCGAAATTGAGCTTTTTACCGGAAATACATTTTTAGAGGGCTCCCTGGGTACGAAACAAATCTGGTAGGAAATACTAACACTTTCTCTTTCTAACACAATGTAATCAAGAAATTTGGCAACGTTACAATGTTGCAATGTGGGCTGGCCATAAAAAAAGGTAGTGAATATTTTACTTACATACCTGAGCCGCCACACGTGGAGCGCTCTATATCAAAAGCAACAAAGCTTGTGCAAATTTTAATTTGAAACTAATTGATAAACCTCGAATACCCTCTAAAATCAAAATTTTCAGAAAAATGTATCAAATAAAAGTGATACGTTTCTATCTATGCAGCAAGCATTCCAAAGAAAATCGTTGTAAGTGTTTTCGAAAAGATTCCAAAACCTATTCTGTAAAATCGCACTGTCGGTTAACTAATTTTATAGAAATTCTATTAATGCTTCTAATGTATGTAAAGAATAATACTGGTTGCCTAGGACACCACTGGCGTGATGGTTATTCGTGAGCAGGTTATACTACGTTCAGTTGTATAGAGTGAGATTTACAAACTTTGGTTTCTATATATGTTTTATAAAATCTGTGTTTGATTTGTGGTTAATAACTTGTAATTTAATTATTCTATATTGTAGAAGATTTTGAATAATAAATCTGTTAAACCTAATTACAAATTAAATTACATTTATAACTAAAGTGACAGATGATGGCAGAGAAAGGTAAGAAAAAATTGTTTGTCCATATTATTAAGAAGGGAGAAAGTGATTTCGAAGTAGCAGGTTTATCAGAAGATAAAATTTTGTGGTGTATTTTACCTGAAGAAAATCGGAATTTATTAAGAGATCATAAAATATTATTCACAAAATCTGCTATTAGAAATGCTGTAAACGGAATAAAACCAATTAATGGTTACCGAAAAATTGGTGTAGGAGTAGATGAAGAAATAAAAACATGTTATTTTGATGAAGATGACAATTTATGTTATAAAGACATTCCGTTGGAAGAGTCGGTAAGTGTTAGTGAATGCTTTAAAACTTCAGAGGATGAAAAATTTTTAATTATCAAAATAAAAGAATTAGAATGTAAGTTAAATGCCAAAGAGACTAAATTGCAGGACATTGAACGAAAAATTTGATAAAAGTCAAAATCCAGCGGAATGGTTGAAAAGATTTGAGTGTGAGTGCACTCGACACCACATAGTTAGTACAGAAAATATTATTGAGGCACTTCGTTTTTTTGTTGATGGGTCCTCTAAGGACTGGTATGCAGCAAACCTTAAGAAAATTGGTTTAAAGAATTGGCCAGAGTGGACACGTTCTTTTTTGGGGGTGTTTGCTGATAAAGGTTGGTCTAAAATAAGGAAAGCGTATAATTATAAATTTCTTGGTGGCTCGTTAGTTGATTATGCTTTGGCTAAGGAAAGATTATGCCTAGAAGTCGAACATGATAGTACTATTACATCTAGAATTAATATGATAGTTGTTGGTCTTCCGTTAGAAGTACAAGATAAACTAGATCGGGAGGAAGTACAAACAATTGAGCAATTATATACACAACTTAGAAAATTAGAAGATTCTTTTAGTAAAACTAAAACGGATGTTATTATGACGACCGGTGAAGGCAACAAAATGGATAAAACTAGAGATAAATTTGATGACCAAAAGAAGAAGACTGGGGATACAACAAAAAAACCCTGTTTCATGTGTGAGGCTCTAGGATGGACGAATAGGTATCACCCGACTAGTGATTGTAGAAACAAGAACTTATACGCCACCCGGAAACAAGTAAATTTCAATAAAGTTACCGATAATGAGGAAAAGGCGGAGATGATGACAATTAATGTGGATACCCAATCTTTAAACTAGAATGCCCGGAGAAATTGGATTCATTGATTAAAATTAATGTACTTGTGGATGATAAGATGAACGTCAAAGCTGTTTACGATAGTGGGTCAAATGTTAGTCTAGTCAATCAAAGAGTAGTAGACGCTTTGAAATCTAGTCTTATTAAACATAATGATGCATTCAAGACAATTAATGGATTAAATTTCAGTTCTGCCCGGGCTAATATTAAGTTGAAAATTGGTAATTTTACTAATAGTCTAAATACTTACGTAGTGAAAAATAGCAGTTTCTCATATGACCTCCTTCTAGGACTGGATGCCATTTGTAAGTTAAGCTAATTCAAGATGAAAATTTAAAGATATTTCAAAAGATTGATAACCAGATAGTAAAATTAGAAGATGATAAAATAACAAAAGATTCAAATAAAGATATGACTTTCGAGAAGAAGATTAAAGAAGATACACAAGTGTTTCGGTTAGATATAGACCACATAAAAGAAGAATCAAAGAGAATACAAATTTCAACATTGTTAACAAGGTATAAACATATATTTGCCAAAGACAAATTTGACGTAGGTGAAGTACAGGCCAGACAAGCAGAGATTAAGTTATTCAAAGATGAATATGTCACTGCACGTGCATACAAATATTCTATACCAGATGAAGCAGAGATTAAAACTCAGGTTAAAAAGTTATTAGAAGCTGATTTAATAGAAGATCTGAGGCGTCTTACGCCTCTCCAGTAACTTTGGCGTACAAAAAAGAAGACGGTCGTAGAACAAGACTGTGCATAGATTTTAGGAAGCTAAACACCTTAATAGTACCTGAATGCTATCCCTTTCCGACGATTAACGATGTGATTGATAAAGTTTCTAATTGCAAATATTTTACTGCTATCGATATTAATTCCGCGTTCTGGTGTATCCGCTTAAAAGAGACTGAGCGGGAAAAGACATCATTCGTTACAAAATTTGGTAAATTTCAGTTCAAAGTTCTCCCATTTGGGCTTAAAAATGCTCTCGCAATTTTTCAGAGGATTCTTTCGAACATCATTAGAAAAACTGGATTGGATGACTTCTGTATCAACTATATCGATGACGTATTATTGTTTTCCAAATCTTGGAAAGAACATATAGAGCACCTTGAGAAGCTCCTACGCACATTAGCAGCCGAAGGTTTTAAACTTAAGTTAGAGAAGTGTTCTTTTGCGGCTCCCTCAGTTAAATATCTGGGTCACTTTATACAGGAGAACAAAATTTCACCTGCACAAGAGAACTTAGTTGCCATACAGAATCTTAAGAGACCCACAGACAAATCTGGCGTCCGCAGTGTATTGGGTACTATAAATTTTTATTTAAAGTATATTGAGATCAGTGCTGAGAAGTTCGAACCGTTACACCGCCTGTTACGTAAGAATATTGCTTTTAATTGGACTGATGAATGTGAGACCAGCTTTAATCTAATCAAGCGCTATTTGTGCTCATCTCCAATCTTAGCGATTTATGATGTCAATAAAGATATCTATATTGAAACGGACGCTAGTTTCCAAGGCATTGGAGCAACTCTAAAACAACCTCAATTAGATGGAAGATTGCATCCGGTTGCTTATTTTTCGCGGAAACTGTCTGCGAAAGAGAAACGTATGGAAATCATCCATCTTGAATGTAAGGCAATTAAAGATGCCATTAAATATTGGCAATGCTATTTAATTGGAAGAGAATTTACCGTATATAGCGATCATAAGCCGCTGGAAAACTTGAAAACTAAGTCTCGCACAGATGAAGTATTAGGTGATTTGGTACATTACCTCTCACAGTTTAATTTTAAAATCATTTATAAAAAAGGCAAAGAAAATATTTTACCAGATTTACTATCGAGACAACCTGTGCTTGAATATTTTGAAAATGACGATGCTATACAGGTGGTTAATTTAATTGAGCTGAAGGAAATCCTATCGGATCAAATGGGAAATATTAATGAACTTCAAAGCGCTAAGAATACTGAACGACATAATAATGTGACATACAAAAAGCTGAAAGGTAGAAGCAGAATTTTTATTTCAGTAGATTTCGGTAAACGACTAATTGAACGAATACATAATTATTACGGTCATATAGGAGTTGCACAAATACGAGAGAAGATCAGACCATATTATTACTTCAAAAATTTAGATGATCTAATAATTCACTTTTGTAAAAACTTTTCGGTATGTATGGAGAATAAAACACGCAGAAGTAGACCAATTGGACTTTTATCGAGACTAGGCCCCGCTACTGATCCATACGAGATCATGTCAGTTGATTCAGTTGGTGGTTTTGGAGGAAACCGATCACCAAAGAAGTTTATGCACATATTGGTCGACCATTTTACTCGCTATGCCTGGATTTCTACATCAAGAGGTCAATGCGCAACTGACTTTATCAGACTTATAGACCCAATAGCTAAGATACATAGATTCAAACTCATTTTAGCTGACCAATACACGGGATTAAACTCCGAGGAGTTGAAGAAATATCTAGATAAGATGAATATTCGGCTAGTATTTACATCTATAGACTGCCCACAGTCAAATGGTCTTAATGAAAGATTAAACCAAACACTGGTAAATCGTATAAGATTCAAGATAAATAGTGGAGATGGGCGTGCATGGTCGAAGATTGCTGAAGACTGCGTATCGGAATACAATAAAACAATCCATAGTTCCACGAGATTCGAGCCGGCTTATTTACTTTTAGGAAAGAACTCTGTGATATGCCCCGTCAATACGCTTCATCGCAATGATCTTGCTCAAGACAGAAAGGAAGCATTTTCTAATTCTATGAAGAGTTTCAGTATTAACAGGGAACGAATTAATAAGACTAGAAGAGAGCATGAATTCAATGTGGGGGATCTCGTTTATATAGAAAATGGGAACAAGTTAAACAGAAAAAAGACTGATAAAGTACGAATTGGTCCATTCAAGATTTTAAGACGAATTTCACCTTTAATGTATGAAGTGGACTGCGGAAGAAAGAAGAAAGTATCTAATTATTTCCACAGCTGTAAATTGTCCCTTTTTCCGACTGAAAAAGTGACTTGAAGGGGGGAGATGTAAAGAATAATACTGGTTGCCTAGGACACCACTGGCGTGATGGTTATTCATGAGCAGGTTATACTTCAGTTGTATAGATTGAGATTTACAAACTTTGGTTTCTATATATGTTTTATAAAATCTGTGTTGATTTGTGGTTAATAACTTGTAATTTAATTATTCTATATTGTAGAAGATTTTGAATAATAAATCTGTTAAACCTAATTACATGTATTTACATTACGTTGGTGGTAAAACCATATATTTACATTGAAGTGGTACTTTATAGGTAAAGTGGTAGCGTTAGCTACTGTTTCCCCTGAATCCCTAAAAATAATCACTTTTCTCGAGAAAATGTTAGAAACAAAAGTGATCGGTATTTATGTGTCTAGAGAGTATATGAAGTTAAAAGAAAAATCGTTGGAACCGTTATCGAGAAAATCACGAAAAATTAAAAAAAAAAAATCAGTAATGTTGCACTGTTGATGGATTTTGGCCGAAATCTTCGTGTCTGCTGCGGTGCTCGTGCTTAAATGGAATTCCAAGTTTGAGCTACCTGGGACTTTTCGTTTTTGAGAAATTCATTTAAAAAAAAAAATCTGGTGTGAAACACTCACACAACTTTCTCATACTCCAGTTATCAAAATTATAATTGTCAAATTTTACAGTTTATCTACCAAATTTAATGAAATTTGTCGAAAACTGAATAAATTGTTTAGTAAAAGCGCACTTCCGGTTTCCTAATTTTTTTGAAACTCGGAATTTTGGCCATCTATTTATTTCTAATTAATTTTGTTTGGATGATAGAATTGTATAATCAACTATAATAACCACTTTAGAGAAAAACACTCCCTCTATAGGTGCCCTTAAATGAATTTTTCCACAGAAATGTTTTAAATAAAAGTTGTAGATCTCTGTAAGTTTTGTTTATATAAGAAGTTTCCAGAAAATCCCCTGAGTCCAAAAAAGTGGTTTTTAGCAGTGTGTGAATGTGAACAGCATATCTGTCAAAATTCCTAAAGCGGATGTACCACCTTACTAGTTGTTTTTTTTACTTTTTTGCGTTTATCTCGAAAATGACTCCGGCGATTTTCTTCAAACTTTATATATCAACTACTTATACAAACAGCTAACTTTTATTTGAAACATTTCTCTGGGAAAATTCATGTAAGGGCAGTTATGGGGGAGGGGTGGGTTAGGTTTTTATCTAAAGTGCTATTTTAGTTTATTAAACAATTCTATCATCTAAATAATGTTAATTAGAATTAAATATGTTGTTCAAATTCCGAGTTTCAAAAAAAATCGGATAACCGGAAGTGCGTTTACTTTACCACTTTACTAGATGATTTTTTCACTTTTTCGCAATTTTTCAAAAGTGGCTCCGACGTTTTTCTTGAAACTTCTAATATAACTAAACATACAAGGATCTAAAATTTTTATTTAAATCATTTCTCTGGGAAAATTCATTTAAGGGTACTTTTAGGGGAGGGGTGGGGTTATGTTTTTCTCTAAAGTGCTATCGTAGTTGATTATACAATTCTATCTTCCAAAGAAAATTAATTAGAAATAAATAGATGGCCAAAACTCCGAGTTTCAAAGAAATTAGTAAACCGGAAGTGCGCTTTTACTGAACAGTTTGTTCAGTTTTCGACGATTTTCATTAAATTTGGTACACAAACTATAAAATTTGTCAATTATAATTTTGAGAACTGGAGTAAGAGAAAGTTGTGTGAGTGTTTCACAGCAGATTTTTTTTTTTTATTCAGAGGACCCTAAAAACATGTATTTCAGGTGAAAATTGAATTTCGAAAATCTGGCACAATTGCAATACTTCCGCTTACAAGGAATAAATAAGTGGTGCGAGTGTTTACACACATCACATTTGTTTTTGTTCTTAAAAATATCAGGTAATAAATTTTAATAAGATAAATGACATTAAATACAGATTTTTCCTTGAAAAGTACTTAAGTTAATTATAAAAAATGATACAATAAACTTATTAAAATAAATAAATAATGATGGAAAATATTTATTTTTATTTAATAAAGGTTGACCTTCAAATAATATAAATCGCGAGGCGCCTTTTAATGTCTTTATATGTAAATGTATAAATGCAAATATGCAAAGTTCTTTTTTTTGTAAACATTCTAATCTTAGATGTACTTATTAAGTAATACAAAACACTCATTAATGGCGCCGCTAATATGTACATGAAATATTGATTGATCATTTTGTTCAATTAATATTCCTTTTGAATAAACTATTAAAAAATAACTGCAATTATAACTACTGTAAGTAAATTGAATTGTTTTGCGTAACAATGTTGAATTTATTGGTTTTTAACTGTTAATAATTATTAAACTATTGTTTCGAATTGTTAATCTTAATAAATAAACTTGATCATTTATTTTTTTTTACTTTCTCTTAGATCATTTTAGTAAGAGAAAGTATCAGCGATCATGTCAGATTTTTGAAATTAAGTTTTCACCTAAAAACTAATTGAAAGTGGCGTAATCTGGCTTAGTTAACTGGTTTAATGCCAGTTTTAATATGTCCTTTGTAAGGACTCTGCTGCTTGATTAGCTCTTTCTAAAGTTATTTCTTCTCTTATCTACTGCTTCTTATACAAAACAATATTTTCTGTCAGTGTTTGTGTCGTCCTCGTTCCCTGTGAAATATTCTTTATCCAATCGATAACTGCTTGCTGTCAGTAAATACTCTCCAGGACTTTTCGATAAATACTTCAGTATCTAATTTTTCTAGTGGATTTGTGAATCAGTGTGTCTCATTCATGTACTGGGTCGCATATCCCTTTCTCGGCTCATATTTCTAGTATCCGTGAGGATTTTGAGATTTTTATAACCGGGGGTGGATTATTGACAACAATTTCTTTTTGTAAAGTAAAGTAATGCCTATTTTTTCAGGCGGGCTTAACGTCCAACTACCAAATTAGGTGTCGTGGACGGGGGCGGAAGCACCTACTTTACTATTAACATTTTTTAAACAAATATAAAATTTAGTTATACGCTGGACTCGAACTGGGGTCCTCCCACTTACAAGTCCAACAATTTCTTTTTGTTTTACAAATTTAAATAATTTACTGACCCAGATTTTTAGAATATCCAATTTAGCCCATATTGTTTAGACATAAATTCTTTTTGTTTCTTATCATATGCCACGCACCTGTGAACAGGTAAAGAAGTGCCCTGTTAAGGGGTCACGATTGTATTCAGAGTTTTATTTACAGACTTATATTATTCTGCAATAAAAGAGTAAAATGGAAAGTTCGATTAAATTACATCACAGATATTGTTGAATCATTATCTTTGCATTATTGTTTGTTTATTTAATATTTATTTATTGATTTTACTTTAAAATCCGTGTTGAAGAAATTTCGAACATCATCGATACAATCCCCTCACTCAATATCGATTGTGGGATTTCTCGATAGTGGACAGTATTATTCTATCAAGTGATTCTATTTTTCTCTGGTGTTCTTTCGTTTTGTCTTAAGAGTGTCTCACGTGGCCGCCTACCGTGTGAATTCTGCAGAAAAGAATCTATGCCATGATTTTCGTCATAAGAATATTGACGTAGTGCCAATTGAAATATTATTTATGTTGAAAAGGTTGCTACCTCGCGAACTGTAAGTATATCTGTAGGAGTAAGAGGAAGTATTGTAATCGTGTCAAATTTTCTATACCGAGTTTTCGCCGGAAATATTCGTTTTGAGGTCCCCTGAGTCCAAAAAAGTGGTTTTTAGAAAATGGTGTGTGTGTGTGTGTGTGTGTGTGTGTGAACAGCATAGCTCCAAAAGAAAAATTGTGAAAGTTCAAACTTGATCTTCCGTTTAGGTATCACCATGGGATCCGATAGTGGGTCATCTGTCAACATTCCTCAACCGGAACTACCACTTTACTAGTTGTTTTTTTTTTTTACTTTGTTGCGATTTTCTTCAAACTTGGTATATCAACTACGCATACAAAGAGCTACAACTTTTATTTGAAACGTTTCTCCGGAAAAATTCATTTAAGAGCAGTTTTGGGTTGGGATGGGGTCAGATTTTCCTCTAAAGTGCTGTTTCAGTTTACTATACAATTCTGTCATCTACATAATATTAATTAAAATTAAATATGTGGTTGAAATTCCGATATTGAAAAAAATCGGATGGCCAGAAGTGCGTTGTTACTGCAATGTATTTTTCAGTTTTCTGGTATTTTCTCGAAAACGGCTCCAACGATTTTCTTTAAAATAGGAATATTCTATAAATTTAAAGAGCTACGACTTTTATTTGAAACATTTCTCAAGATAATGTCATTTGAGGGAGTTTTTGGGGGAGGGGTGGGGTTATGTTTTTCTCTAAAGTGCTATCATAGTTGATTATACAATCTACCTTCCAAACAAAATTAATTACAAATAAATAGAGGCCAAACTTCCGTTAACTTTCAGTTTTTACTGTCAGTATTTCACTTTTCGACGAATCCCGACAAGTGTGCTACACTAGCTATATAAAATTTGTCAATTTCAATTTTGAAAACTGGAGTAATAGAAAGTTGCCTGAGCGTTTCACACCAGATTTTTTTATTATTCCTGGGCAGTAACTAATTGTAGGAACTAGAATTAAATAATATTATATTAGTAGAAAATTGTAGAGTAGAATTTAATCAGTTGCTTCCTAATTATTAGATATATTCTGGCTTATATATATTATTTCAACATTCTGGCCAGTTATAAATGTAAGTTATCTGACTTGATTTTTCATGTTATTGTTCCTGATTAACCTTTTACGAAATATATTAAATAAACTTGTCGCCTGACACGATTTGATATTATTTAACATTTTTGTTTATTTGAACACCCCTCCCCCCTTCTAAACAACCCAAATAATCATGTGATATTAAACAATATATTTGAAGGAGCTTTTTAAAAAAGCTGTCTTATATGTGGATAATTTAGATGCAGAAAAAATAACCTGAAACTATTAAATATTTCAACAAAATTACAAATTGACCAAATAGAGGTTTAAATGTTACATTTTAAATAGATTTGAAAAGTATAAATTAATATTTATCATACCAGTATTGTGCAATATTATACTTCAATGTATTTGTAAACCAGCTAGTTATTAAAAACTATTTAGGAAGCTGGCCTTGTTCACAAAGTTGAGTCACAGTTTTTATTACTAGATTCTGTTCTGGTTTTAATAATTTATTTGCAATCTTGCTATTTGTATTGTATTTAATGTTTTATTAAAGCTATAAAAATTCTTGTTTTTTTTCCCCCTTTTTCCAGATAATAATGAATAATTTAAAAACTACCAGTTCTTTAATAAATTATTTTAATTTTTTTTTAATTAGTTTTCTTCATTTATATAACATTCTTAAATGCTTGTTTTAATAAATTATTTGTTGTCTAAGAGTGAGTCCAACATTATAGCACAATGATTGAGTTATCCATGCCCAATATAAACAGTATTTGAGGAGTAATAACATTCGTAATAAATTGATAGTAGTTTAATTAATATTTAGATTTATATTTCCTAATATTTCAGTGTTAATTAATTCGATTTGAAATGAAATTTTTTGGTATACTTGAAATAAAAAAATCTGGTGTGGGCACACACACAACTTTCTCTTACTGCAGTTTAAAAAATTGTAATTAACAAATTTTAAAGTTAGTGTACTAAATTTAATGAAATTTGTCGGTGATTTTATGGATAAAATCGGGAAAACTGAAAAACTGTTCAGCAGAAACGCACTTCCTGTTTACTAATTTTCTTGAAACTCAGAATTTTGGCAATCTATTTATTTTGAATTAATTTTTTTCTTTGGACCGTAGAATCGTATAATCAACAAAGATAGCACTTTAGAGAAAAACATAATCCTTCCGCTACCCTGAAAGCCCCCTTACATTGAGTTTCCCCGGAGAAATGTTTCAAATAAAAGCTGTAGCTCTTTATTGTGTAGTTCACATGATTAGTTTAAAGAAAATCGTTACAGCTGTTTTCGAATAAATCGCAAAATAGTGAAAAAAAAAATTCTGTAAAGTAGTATCATATTTTGCAAACACTGAAATTCGGCAATATACGATTTAATTCTAAATAATATTTAGATGAAGGAATTGTATAGTAAAACTAAAATAACACTTTACAGGAAAATAAAGTAAAGTAATGCCTATTTTTTCAAGTGGGCTTAACGTCCAACTACCAAATTAGGTGTCGTGGACGGGGGCGGAAGCACCTACTTTGCTGTTAACATTTTTCATACCAATATAAAATTTAGCAGTTATAAGCGGGACTCGAACTGGGGTCCTCTCACTTACAAGTCCAAGTTCATAACCGCTACACCAACACACGTCCCCTAGAGGAAAATATTACCCCAACCCCTCTTCCAAAAACCTCCTTAAATAAATTTTCCCGAAGAAATAATTCAAGTAAATGTAGCAGCCCTTAATATGTCCAGTTTGGTAGATAACTTGCTGTTGGATCCCATGGTGATATCTAAACAGAATATCAGTTTTGAAATTTCGGCGATTTTTACTTTCTCTTACTCCTAGTAAGAGGAAGTATTTAATTTTTGAACTACGTTGTTTATATACATACGTATATGCACGCACACAAGTAGAAGCCATTTTTTTTTACCACCACTTTTTTTTTACCCAGGGACCTCAAAACGTGTATTTCCGGTGAAAACTAGATTTCGAAAATTTGAACGATTACAAATACTAATCTTACTTAGGAGTAAAGGAAAGTGGCAATATCTGAGTTTCTGCGTTTGCAAACACGAAAAATCACAGGTATCTCAAAATTAATATTCCGTTTAGGTACCACCATGGGATCCGTCAACCGGAATGACAGAATGTTTGTTTTTTTTATTTGAATTTAATTTGTTAATTATTTTCTTTAAATTTTACATTTTACTGCACAATAGAACAATATAATGGCAACGGATTTTTTTTTTTTTGTATATTTGTAACCACTCCTTCTATATATTTAAGCTACTCTAGAAAGTTGTAAGCACACTTCAAAAAGATTTAGCCGATTTATATTACGGCACAATTATTTCCCACGCTCCGCCTCGCAAGACTCACCCTTTGTTTTTGTTGAATTTATCCAATGATAAAAGTTCATACAATCAACTCTGTTTATAAAATTTATTTTGAAATCAGTTTTATTCATTTGCATTCATAATGTTAAAAATAATAGGCGAAGTAGCAAATTTTTATTATTCAACATTTTTCACTAACCTCTCCTTGCACTCAGGCGTTTAAATAGATTCATTAAACATGTTAATAATTTTGTAATTTTCTTCCTGGTGGGTCGAAGTATTGATTGTGACAAGTTTTCGAAATCGAGTTTTCACCGGAAATACACCTCTTAGATAGATTCTACCGGGGGAATTGGCTATTCAGCCTACGCAATACACCTCTTCCCCCCCCAGGTTAAATACTCATCACATTTATCAGAAACATTTTTCCGGAAAAATTGATTTTTTTTTTAGGGTTCTGTAGCGTTTAGCGTTTTTAGGGTCCAGTAGCGGTTAGCTTTCCTCTAAAGTACTTGTACAATGAATACTTCTACTATTCATATAATATTAATACATTTTAGGAGCATTGGTAAAATTTCGGTTAACCGGATCTGCGATTTTACAGAATAGGTTTTCCCTCTCTCTAGGTGCCTACTCTGAGTCTGAGGATGGCTACTACATGGCATATTTTCATCGATTTCTAGCTGTATGAATCAGGTTGTCTTTGTTTAGGTTTGTCCAATCACGTACGTTGCTCATCTAAGTTGTCCACCTTCTTCCTCTAGCTCTCTTACCTTCAGTTTTAGATTCTATAATGCAATATAGCCACTCGCATTTCTCATGTTTCATAACGTGCCCAAAGTGCTTTTTACGATTTTCTCTAGTTCACGTAATTTCCCCAGGTTTGCAGAACCTGTTCATTACGTACTTCATCTGTCCAGATCCTGTATTCGCCTATAGGTCTTCATGTCAATTCTGTTATTCCTCATAGCGTCTTCTTCTTCACCGTCCATGAATCACATTCATATAGTAATTCATAGTGGCAGGTTCGAGCTTGTTCTATACTTGCTTTAGTTTCTGTGTCACTTTTTGCTGAGTTATCCATAACACTCATCCTAATTACTTGTTTACTTGTTCTATTTTCCTTCCATCTTTCATTTTGCTCGGTTTAATGTTGTCCCTGAATGGCCATAGTTGTTGTTTCTTGTTCAGTCCCATTTTACTACTCTCCTTTGCAACCATGTCTAGTAGTATTTGAAGGTTTTCGTCAGTACTGGCTATCAAGGCTGTGTCGTCCTCGTATCGGCAATTATTGAGTGCTCCATTAATTTGTATTCCTTCTTGTCGGGTTTACACTGAATTTTGAATAATTGAATAATTGGATTCACAAATAAAGATTAAAAAGCAAAGAGGAGAGTAGACATCCTTGTCTTAACCTTCTATTATTTTTAGCTCATCTGTGTATTCGTCCTTAATTCTAACCACTCCTTCTGTTGCAAATGGAGATTCTTTCTGAGCTGTATATCTCTTCCATCTAGGCCAACTTAGTGAAGCAGGTTTATCAGATAAATGTGTCTGAAAAACTGATTATAGTAGTTCTGCGAAACTTTTGGTTTTAAATTTAAAATGTTATAAGGGGTGGTTCAGTGTTATTGGCGCTCTTTTCTAGACTACAATATAATCACTTCTATTAGGTACCTATCTGGGTAAGTACTTTTTTCCCACCACTTCTATACTCATGTTAGAATAAATGAGTAAAATTTTTAGTTAAACAAATCATTGACGAATACATAATCATTGTTGAATAGCAAACATTTAAGAGTAAAGTCTTGCGACTGTTTCATATCAGATATTTAGAATTTAACATCTGAAAATGCAGCAACATTTATACACTTGCTCATTAAAATTAATTAATTGTATATCAAATACTAGATTTCAAACGGTGTGTGTCATTGAAACGACCTTCTCTTACTACATGTCTTATAGTTTATCAATTTTTGTTTTTGTTTGTGGGGGGCATTTTTACTAAATATGGATCCAGACTTCACATGAAAATGGATTTAAGGGGAGAAAAACATTTGAGTTTCCAGGTTGAGACCGCCTCAGTGGTTTGCTAGAAACCGACGTTTATTCCAATGAACCTCCTCAGGGTCGTTGCAATACGGGCAGAACGTCGGTTTATTGATGCGGTTTCAACCCGGAAACTGAAGTGTTTTTCATGAAAATCGCCGCGGAAATCTAAAAGATTATTTAAGGGGAGGGCCTAATCTCTCAGCCCCCCTCCACAAACCCTAACAATGAATTACAATGTTTATAGTTTGAATTACCAAATTTAAGAGAACTCGAGAGATTGGCTTCACCAAGAAAATTGGGTAAAAGAAAACTCAAAAATCCAATCAGCAAAGTGATACATCCGATTGACCGATTTTTATTAAAAAACTTTAAAAGCAATGATTCTTCAGAGGAAAGCATAAAATGCATCACAGCAACACCTCAATTTACTGTACGATGCAGTTGTAGATTGTTGTAGGGAATTATTGCTCTGCGACCTGAAATATCTATTGTGCCTCCTGGAGCCTTCTCCAATGCACAGCCGATTTTACCAAGCAGTGTTTTCTAGCTACAGACAACACTGCCTATCACTGGACAGTGAGTTGTAGAGGCATCTAGGAAGAGAAAATCCTATCCCTTCCTTCTCTCTTGACTTTCGCCAATTAACTAGGGGCGGAGACCCTAGTTTGTATACTGTGTTTGCCCTTGCTGCAAAGTGTAGACTGTATGTAGTTTAAGTGTATTGTGTACTGTTCTGACGAAGTGCATGGATTAGTGAGCTGTGGTAACCCGTGGGGTCGCTAATCCCCAAGTAACTGCATGCAACAGATACCGTTGCGGGCTACGTTCCAGTTAGATGAAAGATTAGTAAAGAATTTTTTTATTGAATATGTGGATGGATCCGCAATGCTGGATAACATCTGGTATTTTATCCGTCGTAGCATGCATATTTGTGTTCTTCCTAACGGGTTTCGGATTTTCATCCATCGTCAGAGCAAATTAACCAAGTTCGTGTAGAGAGTTCACTTCAACATCGTTGAAGAATTTTTTTATGATATTCAATTTTTGGGTCAGGCAAGGAAAAACCTCAGATTTTGGGGTTGCTCAGGAAACCTCAGAAGATCTATTTCCGGTGATAACTCAGTATTAGAAAATTTGGCATGATCACAATACTTCCTTTTAATAAAAAATATAGTAAGAGAGAAAATATCAGTTAGTTTCATTAGAGGTTGCTCTTTATTGATCCCTTTAGAATTTTTATTGCCTTTTAAGCACTTAAAAACACACCTTTGTGATATATAAAAATAAAATCAATAAATAAATCAAGAATAAATTTTTATTTCTGTTAATTTACGAGTTATTTGGCGCTAATATTAATGGAGTTCATAAAAGATATATAAATCAGCCCAAATTCTTTTCCTTTTTTTTATATATTATTTTTTTATAAATAAAATTTAGAAGGAATGATCAAGGGATCAAGGGCCGTGAGAATTGATATTTTATACTATTTAAATTGAGGTAAATGGAGTCGGTGGAACTGTCAAAAAAAAAGAAGCTATAATTTGTTATCTTTTGGCAAGTGGCTACTCCATTAGTGGCGGCCCCTCCCTCACATTGTGTGTGTGCATGTGTTCTGTCTCTCTGATATCATTTCGTAAACAGGGCAGATAGAGGGAGTGAGAAAGAGGGAAAACATGGGTGGTTTTTTCCTTCAAGAAATTAAGAAGTTTAAATACATGAAATGGTAAATTTATTTTTGAATGGAGAGGCTTCACTGCAGTTGATATTTTCTTGAGGGCGATTTAAGAGCACTTCCCACCCCGCAAATCATTGCTCACTTACTAACAAACCAACAAAAATTGCTTGCTTAATACACTAAGAATAATCTGGGATAAAAAAAACCATTTCAGATAAGAATGTCCTCTATTTTATTGATTTGTTTTTTTTGTTAACTATATAGGTGGCCATGAGTCTTTAAATGGCCGACTTTGACAATTCGGTTAAACATAGTAGTAGGCACGACAGTATAAAGATAAAAGCGTAATCTCTTTTAAAAAGAAACTTTTAAAAAGTCCATTATAATGAAGTGCATTGAGCTTTGCTTTTTAATCTTTTCATTTTTCATTTTATTAATCTAAATTAACAAAAACAAAAAAAAAATATATTTCTATGCAATGGACGACAATTCTTTGTTAATTTTTATCTTTTATTTAGTGACACGTTGTTTAAAGAAATATTGTGATTCTAGTATATTTTTTCTGAATAGTGTTCTCGTGTTGTGAGATCACCTGTCCACGTGGAACATTAAACTGCACTACAAAATACATCCATCTAACGGCATATTCAGCAAGACAAGAAAAATGTCGCAATTAACAACAATATAATATGTACTTAGCAGCATGCCAAATTAACTGTTTCTAATGACAGTTGATATTGCAGCAAATTACATTGTCCGCACAGCAATAAAAAAAAAAAAAATCGGTTCTTAATTTTTGTGTCATCAATGTATTCTATTCAGGTCTAGCTGCATTATACAATGCTGCTAATTATACAATAAATAAAATAGCGAAATCAGTTGGTTGGTCCTTATTGTTTCACTCTCTCCTTCTCTTTCGGTGAAAAAAAGAAAAAGTTAAAAATCATTATCAGAGAGATTTTCCGTGATAGTGGTTATCGCATATTCATTCGTAATTTATGTCGTTTATGTTAAGCTAGGTAAGTATGTTATATTTATAGTATGGTGCATTTTTATCTTCATAATACAGACCCAAGTGAATAACAAACAACTAATATATTATAGTACAATGATTGCAATCTTTCTGATTGGTTAGTTTAAAATTGGACTGATTTTTCTATTCTAATTCCAAACGTAGACTAATTTTAATTTGGGCAGTTATAAGAGTAAATTAAATCGAAAATTGTTTTATTTAGATTAACAATACAGTAATCTAATCAATTTTATTACTTTTCCCAGTGAATTGTTTATTAATATTGATTCAATTATCACTTTGATTGATTAAAACTACTTTTAGTAGTATAAACTTTATTTTACATGATTTTTTTAAACACTAATTTTTAATTGTTGTGGTTGGTTCCGCAGAGTTTCCGTGATAGTCTGCTTCTTTTTGTGATCATCGACCGGTTTCGGGCGTTCGCCCATCATCAGGATGTTTTTTGTTTTTGTGAAACAGTGTGATAACATAGACTTGCACAGAGCAAATTCACTTGATACATATGTATGTTAAGTATAAGTTGGCCGGGAATCATTGATACGTGGTTTAAGTTAAAAAATGTATTATACTGTTTATGGTAATCAATTTGATCTACCATCAGTCGCCCCGACATACATGTTAGTAATAGAGACAGAACTGCCGCCTTTAGAAGCCTATAATACCCTTCATCTCCATTTGACATATTTAATTAAAGTTTTATCCTTACCCACTACCGTTTACCGAAAATTGTTGCCCTTCAGGTCATCAGAAATAAAGTTTACTGGTTTAAACATTGGCTTATGCTTACTAGGTGTTACCAGTATGATTTTCGCTGTTCTTTGGATAATCCTTGTAATTACCCTAAACAGCTTTTGAAACTTCCGGATATTATTATTAAGTCTCATCGGGAATGCTCTGTGAATCGTGCAGTACAATCCGAACACTTTTTATTGTACAGGGTTCTAATTTCAGAACATCGGAACGTTGTAACGGTTTCTTTTTCTGAGAAATTAAAGCATCCTTTAACTGCGCTGGCTATTTCAACTGAGAGGAGAGCTACTATGTTTGAATTATAGACCTTGGCTGAGCAAAGATCCTGATATAGAAATGTGCTCTTTCTGAATTATATAATATTCTGGGCGAGTGTCCTCTATTGGCGGAATTCCGTATTCTTTACTTTGGCAAATGAATTCTTTACAGAGATGAAATTATTGCTTTTCTGACCGGCCAGGCAGATCCTCGTCCACTGATCCGCTATGCTCGACACAATTGGAGAATTAGGTATGATTGGCTCACAGAGTCATGCTAGAGAGTTTATGTTGAGAGATATAAGTATTATTTGTATATGTATTGATCTTATTTAATTTACTTTTTTATTTTCCACTATTAATTTTCTTGTTATCGAATTAATTACATTTGCTTGTATTATAATTAGATTGTAAATCTCTTTCTGTTTCATCATAGTATGATTATCAGGATCTCTACTCTTCTTATATTCTTATTTTTTAGGGTTATTTTTTTTTATTTTTTAGTTAGAAAGAAAGTTCTTTTTTTTTTCTTTTTTTTATTTATAGTAAACTCGGCAGACGGCTCTCGCCATATTGAATATACTGTTTTTTCAATACTTTGTATTTCCTTTTTAATAAGCTGAAACTATTTCTAAGGAAAAGTTTAAAAATGAACACTTTTATAAGTAGCGGAATTTAGTTTGTTATCTTTGCAAAAAAAATACAAAAAGTAAAAAATAATTCATCCTAACCAGCTAGAAGTTTTTGACAAATTAACTAAGAGAATTAGTTCACGGTAAGAATGTATATTTTAACTAAGGATTTTTCCAGAGGGTTCACGTGCGAACGTGCACATATGTACCAGTCGCCACTGATTAGTGTGGTCCAAAAGCGCGTCCAAAAGTCTTTGTTCTGTTTCCGTTTATTGGGGTGATAGGAGGATGGAGAATTCCGTTTATTGGGGTGATCCTATGGAGGATGGAGAATTAGCTGCAATCGTTCAGGAAGAGGAAATGTTATTTATAAATTTGATCGTTTATTGTTGATTCATAGATATGTGGGCAGAATGACCATGAAAGAACATCAGTCCAGTACTAACTAAATGATCTATGTGACTCCGGTAGTGTATATAGATTGTAGTCCTTGGATAAAAATTCTATATTGTCTTAAGTTTGGCCAACTATATATGTATGATAGTGTGCTAGATCGGCCGATGTATATGTACGGCTAAACCCAACCAAATATCAACTTCCTCACAAGTCTAAGGCCTGTATAATATTTGCTATAAAAATAATTGTTGAATTTCATTAAGGAGAATATTGTATGATTATTTCACACTAGATTCTTGGTTTTAATTTTTTTGTTTAATGGCTACTACAATATAATTACCAAATCCGTTTTAAGATTCTAGCTACTTCATATCCGGTCAAACACTTCACAGATACAATATACCAAGAATACATTCCGTGAGTCTCGACCCACTTCATATGAATTCGTGACTTGTTTATTTACTTATGTACAATTTGTCTTTCTTTTCTTTTCTATGTACATCTTTTAAAAGACATCTTTGAAATAATGTAAGGCCTCATCCATTTTCTTCCTTTATTAAGAAGCCAACAATAAAGTCAGAAACAGGCTTTGTCATTGAATATATAATTGTCTCTTATAATTTTTGAATTTTGAGCAAAATTGAGCGAATAAAAATTTAATCGAATTTTTAAAAAAAACTTATTAAACTGGCTATCCAAAAGTGAACAGGATAGCTCAACAATGAAAAATTGTAGAAAGTTCGAATTTGAAAATTCCGTTTAGTTTCCACCATGGGACCTGGACAGTAAGTTAACTGTCAAAATTCCTTAACCGGAAGTACCACTTTACTGAATGAATTTTTCACTTTTCTGCGATTTTCTTGAAAATGGCTCCAACGATTATCTTTAAACGGTATAACCACTGCATTATTAAGAGCTACAACATTTATTTTTGCTAATTTAGTTTATTATACCATTCCCTCATTTAAATAATATTAATTAGAATAGAAATATATTGCCAAAATTCCGAGTTTAAAGAAAATCGTTTCTACTGATCAGTTTTTTCAGTTTACACTCGTTTTTTTTTCCCAGATTTTACACATAAAAACGCCGACGGATTTCATTAAATTTGATTCACTAACTATGACTACAGAGACCTCTATCACTTTTATTGGGAACTTTTACCCATGAAAGTTCGTTTAATGAATTTTTGGAGGCGGGGGGAGTGTATGATGTCTTCAAAAATGTCCTTTCATTAAGTTTAGATTCTCAAATTGATATTACGATTGAAGACAAGGAAACACTCACACCACTTTCTCTTACTGCATTTTCACAGATTTAAGTGACAAATTTTCTTCAAAAGTTATAATTTTTACTTAATGTTTGCTGGTCTTGAATTTTATATCAATTGGTGGATCTAATCTATTAAACATTTCTATCAAACACAACTGTTAGAATATGTAGTACTGTCAGAATATGTAGTACTGTCAGAATATGTAGTACTGTCAGAATATGTAGTACTGTCAGAATCACACAGTAAGAGAAAGTCATATGAACGTTTCAGGCCAAATTTTTATAATAATATTATTACTTTTCTCCACCAGCTGATTAATGCTTACTGCTTCTAATAATTATTAATAATTATTATTTGTGAGAACAGCTCTTTGGTCAAACACTTGAACAAAAATAATATCAATTAAAATGCAAACAAGTTCCAGGTATTTGTAAAAAAACAGACTTTAATTAATCTTGCTTTCTCTTATTAAAAATTATCAGTTTATTAACTGATAAATAATAATTAGTTTTAAAGTAAGATGTGTACTAAAAGTGTTATTAGATATTAATCACCATTGGAGATTACTATTAACTTATGATATCCAACTTTAAGGTTAGAACTCTCAACTCTTAATTGGTGCTTAAAGGAGAGGCTTTTTCACCTGTTCCACTGAATTCAAAAGTGATGATATTTTTGAAATCTGAAATCATGCAAATTATTTTAATTAAATATGATACTGTAAAAGGAGTACAAGGTCTTGTTTATTAACTCTCGAAAGTTACTTTCCTATAAAAATTACCAACAGCCCCATTATTGTGAGTCATTTGTTCGCCCATAACTTCGTTTATGTTCGTATTTTTTCATACTTTCCATAACTCCTGGTAAGAGGAAGTATATACTCAATGTGTTGTTGATTTACTAAATATAGGAAATAGTTGGGAGCTCTTACCGAGAAAATCGCAAATAAAAAACTGAATGATCCATTCAGTAAAGTTTTACTTTCTGTTTAGGAATTACAACCACAAAAAACTATTTCTTCGGACTCCGGGGACCTCATTGAAAACATTCAAAACACAGATAACTAAAGTTTGACACGATTCCTTTTATCAGCAGTAAAAGAAAGTAAAAAAAATAATAATAATTGCTAGGGTAGGGCCTTGTTTAAGATGAACTTAAACATAACTAATTGTTCTGTGGTTGGTTCCGCAGAGCTGGAAAGCATCGCAGATATTTTCCGTGACAGCCCTGAGTCTTTTTTGTGGTCATCGACCGCTTTCAGGCATTCGCCCATCATCAGGTTGTTTTTGTCAAAACAATGTGATAACATAGACTTTTTTTTTGAGGAGAGTGGGCATACAGAGGGCATACACTGCGACCTAACCATCTATTGTGCTAATAACATAGACCTACAACAGACAGAGCAAATTTGCATGTCTTGTGTATCAACTAAATTTGCTCTGTGCAAGTCTATGTTAATCACACTGTTTTGACAGAAACAAACTGATGATGGGCGAACGCTCGAAACCGGTGGATGACCGACAAAAAGAAGCAGGATATGAAGGTAAATATCTCTAATTCTCAAACATATCTAGTCCCATGGTAATAATATAGATTACAATTATTTATTATAACTATACTATAGTATAGGTAAATCATTCTTATTAGATTAATTGTTAGTTTATGTACAATAAATATTAAATTAAAACGTAAACTTCATTTTATTTTTAATTACTATCACAATTTTTCTTTCACCATATATTCTACTTTCAGCTCATTATTATACAAAATATATAAAAGTGATAAGAAATGACCATTAAATTAAATTAATTATTTTTAATTAAAAAGAAAAAATAAATCAGATTAGTTTCTATTGGATAGAAAGATTTCTTATTTATATAAGAAAAATCTTATATCTTCTGAAAATTATTAATTATAAAATTATATTTCTTATGATCTAAAAAATCAAATCTTTAAAGTCTTTCCTTAAAAAAATTACATGAACTAAAGTTACGTACATAAATGCAAAACACTTAGGTCTTCAGATGGAGATTGCATCAATAGTTAGCCGACGTTTTGCAATATTGCAATAACTATTATAGGGTTAACCGCAAGGGGTATCTGTTGCATGCAGTTACTTGGGGAATAGCGACCCCACGGGTTACCGCAGCTCAGTACTCCAGTACTCCATGCACTTCATCAGAACAGTACACAATACACTTAAACTACATTCACTATACACTTTACACATAAGGATAAACACACTATACAAACTAGGAGCATAGCATGCTGTCCTTAGATGTTTTTCTTCCTAGGAGCCTCTACAACTCACTGTTCGGTGATGGGCAGTGTTGTCTGTAGCTAGAGAACACTGCTTGGAAGCCGGTAGTGCACTGAAAAGACTCCGGAGGGCACAATAGATCTTTCAGGTCGCAGTGCGATAATCCCCTACAACAATCTAATCTAATTATGAGGGTACTCTTTGGATTGCCTGTGAAACGAAGGGAGTGTGGGATATTGACGATTCAAATCAACACCACCCTGGAAGGAGCCAATAGCAAATATGGGCTTATAAAGTTAATAGGAAGCTAAATTTAAGTAAAAATATTCTTTTATGAATTCTATAAACTAATGAATTATTACAAAAGCTACAACTATACTTATTTTAATTTTAAGAAAATAAAGTATAAGTATATTTCTTCAATTTTTTTTATTTAATTACTTTTACATTTTCTTGATTAGAGGGAGTCCTGGTAAGAGGAACTATTGCGATCGTGTCAAAGTGAGTTTTTACCGGTAACCCACGTTTTGAGGTTCTCTGAGTCCGAAAAAATTGGTTTTTAGAAAATGTTGTGTGTCTGAAAATGTTTTAGAAAATATGAACACCTCAGCTCAAAAACGAAAAATCACAGAAAGTTCAAACTTGATATTCCGTTTTGGTATCACCATAGGGGATCCTACAGTAAGTTGTCTGTCAAAATTCTTTAACCGGAAGTATCAGAAGTGAATAGTTTTTTCTCCTCTCCCTCTGTGTAGATATGTGAACAGAGTATTACAAAAAAGAGGACTCGAGAACTGTTGTTTCAAACCGTCACCTGGAAATGCTAATTCAGGATTTTCTCGGAAATGGCTTCAAGGATTTTCTTTACTGACTATAAAATTCAAGACCTTTCAGTTGATTATTTTTTTTACGACATAATTTATTTTTTATAGGTTTGGGGGGGGGGCATATAACGCTTTCATCATCACTAAAATATCAAGATGATGGAAACATCTAGTAAAGACAAAAACGTCTAGTAAAGTAATATTGATGTGTATTAATAAAAGCTTTGAACGTTTCAATAAGAGAAAGTCATTTTACTATT